>VNJW01000641.1:0-122563 GCA_008042615.1 Drosophila auraria
AAATGTGCAAAATTGTGTGAATGAGGCGTTTAAGCTGAATATCTAGGGAATAAGACCTCATTTAAAATATCGCATAGGACCGCGTGGCGCATTACTTTTTCTCTACCTAAAGTTAAAAAATGTGGACTTTTTAGCGCTTTTTTTGTATTTTCTATAATTTTAATTACAAAACTGAACGTAACAATGGTAAAAAAAATTTTTAAAAATTAGTTAAATATATTATCTTAGAGATTGCATAACTTTTTTGGTGTATATATTCGTTTAAGTAAACAAATTTTTTTTTTCAAAATGCTCAAAAAAGTGATTTTTTTTACATTTTTAAAGACACCGAAATTATTTGGCAACTTTGACAACCGATTTCTCAGCCTCTGTTAGGTTAACGAGAAAACTGTATATACGGTTAAATGCAGAATTTTATGTATTAACAAGATAATATAATCAAATGTATCGAACGCAAAAATCGTTTTTTGAATTAATCGCCACTTTTCGGGTCCAATACCCCACTGTGCGGCTGCTCGTGGGTGGGTATCATACATTTGAGTAGAACGCCCCTCCATCGCCGGGTCCTGGTTCATGAGAGTGAGCAGCCGCAGTCTGGGGCCGCTTGCTGGGTTTGGTTTTTTTCTGCCTTTTGTTTTTTTGGAGGAGCAGGCAAAACGCATCACCATCACAATGTGCCATCAATAAGTGGTAACAGCGTGTGTTGTGGCCCCCATACCTCGGCATCGACATGTCTGGAAAAAGGTATGCAGAGATGGCACTAGAAATTCAAAGCGGGTATTTCTTTAAAGCTATTGAAAATATGCAAAAGAGCCGAGATATCTTTAAAAATATAAATTAATATTTACAGAAATTTACTCTCAAATGGCTTAAGACTAAAAGTTAAAAAACAAGACTTTATTTTCTTTAAACTCTTGATTACATCGGGGGGAGTTAAAAATAGGCAATATAAAAATGGAAACAAAATTTGTAAAATTGTAGAAAAATTTTTTATGATATTTTCGTTTATTTAAAGTAGTTTCCGCTAAGGAGAAATAAAACTATATATTTTTTAAACACAAAACCCTTGGTTAGCGTTGAAAAATTGCATTTAAAACCCACTAAAATTCCATTACAAGTTTTATAAAAAATCTCCTGGACTCTCTTTCAAATCCCCTCCTATTTAAATAGGTATCCCTTGATTCCATCACCTGCCACCCTATAGCCTAGCCATACGTACCGTACATCTGCTGTTGCTAGTGGTGGCGCATACCCAGAGATCTTTTGGTTCATTCGTGAGCGGAACGTCCATCAATGTGGCAATACTCCGGCGCTGCCATTGCGAACTCCGACGACGATCATAACTTGAAGTTCAATCGCAATGCCGCGGGCCATTTGCCGAGCCTTAGTGCCAAAGCCAAAGCCCCAAAAGCAGTCGCCGTCGTCTTCGTCGTTGAGTCGCAGCTGAAACTCAAAGCCCAGAAAACCGAAAAACCGAAAAAAAAAAAACAAAAACCAAAAAGCTGGGGAAGATGAGGCCACGCGAGGTACGAGAATCAATCGCCCACGTTTATGAATTGCTGCGGCGCCGAAAACGAGAGACGGCTTAAGGGGGAGGAAGCCACCAGGGGGAAACCACCGGCAATGTGCAACATTTTAGCTGTCCACTGGGCCCAGGCTTTTTGTTTTTGTTTAAAGCCTGTGTGCCCGTGCCTTGCAACCACAAAACGTCGCCACTTGCGCCTCATAAAATCGACGAAAAAAAAAAGAAATATAAAGCCGAACCAGAAAGAAAGAATGGAGCAATGGGAAAATAAGGGCTAGGCACACGCGCCATCCCAAGACTTTTCCCCTTGCAGTGGATGCACTGCAAGAAAAATGCAGTAGGGAATTGTGTATAAAATTTGAGCTTAAAATAATTATTTAATACGAGTTTGAAGACCAATGAAATATAGATTGAAATCACCTAAAACGGTGCACTACTCTTTAGACCACAGTCCTAACTTACGGGTCTTTAACTTGCTCTGCACAGCCTCTACCGGCACACGCACAGTATACAGAAAATGCAAACAAATAATGATAGCTATTTTTTAAGCAATATTTAAAAAAAAAAGGAGACTTCGTTCTGTTAAAAACCATAAAGTTTTTATATTTTTCTCTGTGCTCGTTATTTCTTTCCTCTTCCTCATTTTTGGGGGTGGAGGAGCCAGCAGAGAGACTGCACCTCATGCACCTCGTGCACCATGGGGTTAGGCCAAAGCCACATCTCCAGAGTTAAAGCCACAGTCCAAGCTCAGCGCCACCTACGCTCGATTTGCTGCTCTGGAGAGATGCTCTGATGCTCCTCCATCCGTGGATCACACTGGCATTGGGGGAGCGGGATACCAATTCCGATTCCCTATGCCTCGTGGTGCATGCGACAAATATTTCAACACAGCACCGCTCCGTTCTCGCTATTCTAATAGACCGATTTGTCAGGGATCAGATTACATGCCTGCTGACGCCCACATCCGGTCGAGGTCGGTCTCTTGGCCAGATGATAGGAGCTGGAGCTGCCTGCAGTTAGCCCAAGTCGCCGCCGCCGCCGCCAAGTGTTGAATGAATGTTAGAGCCCGAGACTGTGAATGAACATATTTCACAAAAAAGCTCAAGTCGCCGCCGCCATGGCGGGGAAGTTTAAAACAAAAAATGGTTGAGAAAATTTCATTACAAAAAAGTGCTTCAGGGAAGGAGAGCAAAGCCAGAGATGAGGCTTCTATTATGGTGGGAAATGGTCAAGATTTTGTCATTTTCACCATTTAAAAGGTGTAAAAAACAGTTTTATATATTTATTTAAATTTTTATTCAATCTATTTATATCCTATGCTTTCTGTATTATAATTCCTCAATCTCTTTCTTAGCGTTATTCGTTGATAGCGCCCTTTTCAGATCGCTACCCTTTAAAGAATCACTGTCCCATCTTCCACTCCCGACTTTAAGGCTACCACATGATGGCCGAGTGCCTCCCTTGGCGCATTGTTTATGGTTAATCTTTATCAATTTAAAGAAATATCTTTGTTTCGACATTTGCACATAAACAGCGTTAAGAAACGTTTTTTGAAGCCAAACCGCTGCTGACCAATCCAATTCCCATCGCCATACCAAAACCCAAATCCCGCGTCCAGAGTGGCGTCTCTCCAACGGAAGCAAAACCACAGGGGGTGGGCGTGGTGGCGGCGTCGTCGTAGCCGT
Source organism: Drosophila auraria (assembly GCA_008042615.1). Lineage (NCBI taxonomy): Eukaryota > Metazoa > Arthropoda > Insecta > Diptera > Drosophilidae > Drosophila > Drosophila auraria. The sequence continues at coordinate 3,211 of VNJW01000641.1, forward strand.
CGTCTCGATTTTTCACCTTTTTTTTCTGCCCCTCCCCGGGGACACTGAGAGACACCTTCATATATTTTTTTGGGCTGTGGCATCCCCAAGGAGATCCGCGAGCTGACAACAAGAAGCACCCAAAAAAGCACAATTTTAATGAGAATATATTTTTTGGTTAAGAGGCCCCAACATTGTTCTGTGCAAAAGCCAAGGAGGAACGGAAATAATATTCCGTGAATTATGAAAAGTAGGAGGTGGATCTCTCTCGGTTGGATCCTTAACGAAGCCGAACCGAACCCCGAAGAAAATGTCGTTCACACAGCGTGAAATGTTTCTGAAAATGCCATCACCAAAGAGGCAACCGGAGAGACGGAGACCACGGAGAACTCCCCCCTGCTGTTGGGGTGATGACTACTACCAGGCAAATACTACTACTACATTGGCTACCCGCAAAAAAAAATAAAATAATAATAAACTGGAACTGGAGAATAAGACCGGGAATCAGACCGGGCTGAGTCCCCAAATCTCAGTCAGCATTTATATGGTCACCAATAAAAATAAATCAAAAAGCGCATTTTTAGAAACCTTTTAAAAAAGTATAAATAAAACAGGGGTATAAAACTGAAAGAAATTCAAACTTGCTTGCCAACGGAGCCTTAAATACTCTTGTAGGGCGATTATCAGGCCAGAAAATATTATTTTTACAAGGGTTTAAGTACTAGAAAAATATATTAGTTTTGATTTTTAGTCTCAGAAAGGTTTTTGAGAAAAATATCACCTCTTCTACTCTTTATTTTAATATGAAAATATATAAGTAATCAAAAATGTAAAATTATAAATTTCCCGAATCTCAAGCTCAAAAATATATATTGTTTTAATGAAAGTATCTTAATTATAATTATTGCCCCAAACCTCTTGGAAGAGCATAAAAAAGAGCAAGGTCATAAGGTTTCTGCTTCTTACCAAAAAACAAAGAAATTCGAGGCTATATCTTAGTAACCATATATGGAAATCAACCGGAGGAGAGCCCAAGCAAACCTCAATCACACTTTCAGCTTAAGAGCTGAATCCGAAATTCCTGGGGTTTGAGGTGAAGTCTTGTTATGGCGAATCCTTGGCGCGTTTTGCAGAAAGCAAACATCGCTACCGGATTATCTGGGGAGTATGAGGAGTTATAATGCCAACCGTGACGGCTGTCGCTGTGCCTGGCAAGTATTTTTTTTCCTCCAATCCGATCCGATCCGATCCGGGGAGATCATCGTCACCACTCTTGGCACTCTCGGGGCGTCTTGTTAACATATCAACATCATGTCGCACTCTCGTTTGTTCAGTTTCCCTTTCATTTCACCCCCTGTGTCTGGTCCGGTATATATATACAACCCTCCTGCCCGTCGCATCACGTTGCCTTTTTTACGATTATTATTATTTTTACCGCTGCGGCGGCGGCGGCATTCACACGAGAAGGCGCCTTCTCTGGATTCGGTCTGGGTTGCTTTTTGTTTTTTTGTATTTTGCACCTCCTTTTTATTTATTTCGCTTATGGCTTTGCAGCTAATTGGGAATTATTTTTATGCATGAATTGTGTGAAGAAATTGGTAATCATTTGTTGAGCGTAAGCCATGACAGCGGCGACAGCGGCCTGCTGCTGAGTTTACCGCCTGTCTCAAACGGAGAGAAGTCCCGATGAGGATGAGTTAAAGCGCCATCTACGGAGGGATTTAAGCGGATTTCGAACGAGTGTTAGGGGCAGCTGTCTTTCGGGGATATCTTCAGATATCTGTGCATCCGAATGTCAGCCTGAGAGAACTTGGCTGTCATTTAAAGATTCTTAATTAAGAGGCTACTTGGAGTAAGTGTCCCAAGTGGCACCCTCTACAGAGGAAAAAGGCTACTGGGTTACATGTTCTAAGTGGCTCCCTCTACAGAGCAAAGAGGCTACTGGAGGTAGCTGATTAGTATTATTATCGGTAGCTATTTTATGTGGCTTCCTGTACAGGGGAAATACGCTATTAAGCCTAATGTCCTAGGTGGCTCCATCTCTCAGAGGTAAGAGACTACTGAGTTAAGTGTCCTAAGTGGCTCCCTCTACAGAGGTTAAAGGCTAAGAGACTATAAACGTTATTATGATGGGCATATATTACATGTTCTTAGATTCTTAATCAAAAAAGGAAAATGAATTTAAAAATTGCTCCATTTCCTATTCATAAACCCCAAGTAATCCTATATTACTTTCCTAGATGTCTCCCTCCCCTATTTTCCAAATCATCACCTCTCTTACGGTGAGTAATACCCATTTCCGTACACGTCAACCGCAGATCTCGTTTCACACATCATTACAAAACGTAGGGCGCGCAACCGCAGAGTCGCCTTAGAAGAAGACAACGCCGGAACTACGATTTGTTTGAGTTCCAATAAGCTCGGACACGTGAACTCTTGGGAAAAATTGATATTTCGCATTAGCGACAGCAAACTACAAAACTAACAAAGCTACAAAACCGACGGCGGGGGTAATGATGACAATGAATAGGTGTCAAAGTCGGGCCTTTGACCAGGTGCGTGGGATTCTAGCTCGGATGCATGGGAAACTCGGGGCCAAAACTGCAGCCATTTGAGCCATTAAAGACAAATGGGGCTGGGATTCAGAGCCAAAGCAAAACGCTGGCTGGCTCACTGGCTGACTGGCTGGCAAACAACAAAAAGCAAAGCTCGAAAGACAAATGAGGCGGTGGCTTAAGGCACTCTCACACAATGTGTGTTGACACGCTTTTCGCCGACTGCGAGTGCGAGTATCCCACAGATAAAGAGATACAGGTACTGGATGCCGATACAGATGCGACGACAATTTGTCAGCAAACCCGACAAATAGCCGATGTACGTGAGCGCGCCGATCGTACGTGAACTGGGTGACAGAATCTTCAATCTCTGGCCGAGAAAAGAAATGCGATTATGCAACCCCAAACATTTGTCTAGGAATTTCCATCGATTTGTTGTGACCACCAGGAATAAAAAGAAATAAAAACAACAACAAAAATCAGAGAAAGACGGTACACGGGAGACGGGCGACGGGAGACCCGAGCCTGATATCAATCTTGATCTTGATTTCAGTTCGGCGCCTCTTTGATGGAAGCGGCCAAACAAATTCCTCTCCCGAGCTTTGGCTACACGACACCCCATGCCGGTATGGTATCTCCGACCTCAATGTGCGCTGAGTTGTGTAAACAAGCTGACTCCAAACATACTCGGCATCATCAATTTCCAGAGCAGATCAGCGAAGACTGCCGGGAATCGGGAATCGGGCAGCGGGGCCTGGAGTCGGTGGTCGGGGTCTTATTGGAAATTATCATAGCAGAGCATCTGAGTTATGCCCTATGCCGCCTCATCGTCGTCTGCGTCCTCGTCCTCGTCGTCGTTGTCGTCGTCGTCGTCGTCGTCTTTGCAGTTCTCAGTTGTCGTTGTCCTGCCGATAATCAGACGCGCTTGGTGGCTCCGATTCTGAGATGCGACACTGGGAGAAAAATACTATTTATTTTCTTTACACATTCTTTGGATAGTAGTCCTTCAAGTGAGGTTTATAAGAAAAAAATTTCATGGAATGTCCAAGCCCCCCGAATTTTATGTTGTCATGGTTTAACTTTCTTTATCAAGACGTGAAGTGATGATAGCTCTTGAGAATCGATTCGTATTTAGTACAAAAATTTGGTTAGATTGGAAATCCTTTAAATCTTTTGACCTGCAAAGATCAACTCTTTTGTTGGAAAAACGTGACGTGATGGAATATATTCGTGTTTAGAAATTATGTGTAAAGATTTTGATTTAAAGCTTTTTCTCCGGGTGCACCTTCCCTACTTCTCCCGATTCCAACGACGACTCCTGGACGCTCCAGCGTCTCTCCACATGCACTCGCAGTTGGAATATTTCAAGCGAAATCTGGGCAAATGCGCGGTATCGATTGACTTCGGCGGTGACTTGGTCTGGATCTGAATCTGGATCTCTTTTGCATTGGCCCGGGGATTCGGGCTGCTTTTTAGCTGCTTTGGCTGCTGCGTTTGCGGCCTTTCAACAAATTGACTCGACGATAATTGAAACTGACATGTGACTAATCTGCACCGAAGACTGCTCAGCTCAGCTCAGCCCCGACGGCTGCTCCTTCGAGCTTCCCCTCAGGCAGAACTGGTTGTCTTTTGGCCTTCTTTTAAAAGGTGTTTTTTATTTTTTCTTATTTTGATTTTTGTAAAGTTTTTTTTTTTTTAGTTTTTTGCTGGTTGACAATCGAGGCACTGTACTTTGCGCTCATAAATTTTCCAACTGTTTCTCTCACTCAAGTCCCGTGGCCGGCTACTTTGTTGGACACAACATTTTCGATTCCATTCGATTGCCTAACATGCGGGCTGGATATTTATTTCCACACACACTCCGCCCGTGGTGTGTGGTGTGGTGTGTGCATGTGGGTGGCTTGGCGTGGCTCAGCGGCGCGTTATAGAAAATGTTACTTTTTGATTATTATTTATGCGACATGATGAAGCGGACGCCTCGCTAGCTTCCAGGCCCAGTCCCGTTGCCAGTCTCCCTCGAGTCTCGAGTTCCCCATTTCCAGTCGCCGATCGATGGCCGGAGCGTGAAAACAACAATACGATGTGTGTGCGTGAGTGGGAGGGCACACATCTCAGATAGATAGATGGATCGTTAGATGGATGGTGAAAGTGTCACCTCAAGATGGATCTCCTCCACCGAGTGGCGAGGGTTGATGATGTAAGGCTCTAAAGTTAGTGTTTGTTACCGAAAGAGAGGTTACTTTTTGGGTTCCTATAATATATTTAATAAAGTTGTTAGATTCTTAAACAACAAATTGTATATAATATACAGAAAGTGCTTTTTAAATTAACTATTAATTTATTTCTAAAGGTAAAATATTTATAATATAAAGATAATATTTTATAGAATATTTTATAATTTATTTACTATTTTAAGCCATAGAAAATGTATGCTGAAAATTAAGAACTTCTTTAAATTGTTGTGTTTCCGGCTGGTCTATATTTTACGGGGATATATATTTTAATTAAGGATGTCTTTTTCGTTGTCTGATAAATTTCTAGGTACCTTATATCAGAGCTTGATTATTTTATTTCCTATATATTTCAGATCCCTTTCGAATAACCACCTTTTTCTAATCTCAACTGACTCATCCACGCTTTCCTGTTAATCACCATTAACCGGCGAAAATTAAAATTTTGCAAACTCCAATTTGTGGGAATGTCCACTGCTTTTATTTCTCTTTTTTATTTTTTTGGCAACACCCACCAAAAGAAAGGCTCTTATCTGGGGCTCTATTTTGATATGCCTTCTGGCTGCTATGCCTCACTACAATTTAATGGGAATCTAAATGGCCTTTCGTCACTTGCCGTTCGAGTGTTGGCCATAAAGTAATTTCGTTATAGCCAGCGAAATAATAATCATGCGAATAAAAAGAACGGAATCGTAATACAATACCAGTAGTTTTTCCCTGAACGTTTTTATGGCTCGGAGGTACTGAGAAATTTAGATTTTGTTAGATCTTTGCGGCGATAAGACTTATCACGGACTTATCGAAAAGCGTTTCGATAACACGTCATCCAACAGAACAGTTGGCACACTTAGCAAATCGAAACGTATCGAATCTCTGACCGATAATGGTGCTTTAATTACTTGTCGCTAATTGCCAAAGAAATGGAATGCAGGCCCCAAAAATAAAATATAAGATACGATACACGGGTGCCTTCGGAGTGGGCCAAGGGGCGCTGAGTTGGGGTAGGAATATATATTGGGTCTATATTGGCACATTTTTCAGGTTGATTCCTCGTGCGAATCAGTCTTAACTTTTATATAGATTTGATAGCATCGAGCACCATAAATTTGTGGAGACAAATTTTTAAAATACTTGTGGCAGGGCTTTTATTTAAAGGAGAATACCCTTATAACAGTAAGGGGTGTCGTGAATCAGTGGAGATTTTGATGGCAAAGAAAGAATAGGATTAAAAGTTGGTTAATTTCTATAACTGAGTGATTTATAAAATTCATAAAATAGTGTTATAATTATCACTTTGTTTTTCTTTTTAACATGTAGAATTTTTTCATTTATATTTTAAGCCTATATTTTATTTATATTTAATATCTCCTTAAGAGTTCATTTGAAATTCGACTTACCCAGATGTTTGTTTCTTCTCTTCTCATTTGGCTTTTAATTTTCGGTTTTCTTTTCGGTCTTTTTTTTTTCGAAATTTGGCAAAAAAAACGTCACCATAAAGATAAACTCTAACATGCTTTATACATCATTAAACATTCCTGCACAGTCGTCGCTCTTTTTATTGGCTGCTCCTCCGCCCACATGCCCCTCTTCTACACCCGCCTTCTGATTTCAACCAGGATCCATTTTTTTTGTAGGGTTGAGGTTGAGGTGGCTTTTTGGCGCAAGCTCTTTCTCAGGTGATTTATACATGACAGGGCGGGCTTTTGGGGCTCGCTTGCTTCCCCTTTTATTTGGCAAGTTTACTTTATCGTTAAAGTGGCGTGCCAAAGCTACACGAGACCCGATAAATGTCACTGATATTTAATTAAGTCTGGCCTGGAATCGGGAGTCCAGAAAAAAAAAACAAGGGGGTATATTCCCCGATATTCCATACCGAATATGCATTAGGGTGAGTCGAGTTCTATTATAAACAAATTTAAAGAGAGATTTATGTTACATTGGATTCTATTAAAAGACCTTATATCCGAGCTTTGTTTGCTTTGAAATTACAAATTTAAGACTAATTGTAAATTACTTTTGATCTTGAAAACATGCTGTACATACTGAGTATGTGTTGGCAGAGGCTGGTCAGAGAAATTTAACGACTCGCAAGACAGATTCAGAACTATGACATAATTTTTAATCCACTTAAAACTGACTTACTACTTAAGACAAATATTTATAAGCCTTTACCCCAGTCATTCCAATCAATCGTCGTAAATGTATAAAGAAAAAAAAACTGAAACTGAAACAAAGCTCAAAACTTTGTCATTTTATTACAGGGCGCCTCAATATCCCATCCCCGATCCCAATCCACATTCCATCTCCCAAATCCGCTGCTGACTCAGCTTAGCTGCAGCCATAAAACCGATCAATTTATAAGCCCTATATTATTCCAGGGGGAATAAGAATCACAATCGGAATCGAAGAAAAAGTATCTCAGGAATCTCCGCTACCGCTGCACGCGCCATAAATATGTGTTAAGTATCGCCTTATATATCGAAAACTTGTGTTCATAACAATTTAATTCTGCTTTTGTTTCCAACCGAAGAACAACACAACAGCACAACAGTGACAAGGAAAACGAGGCTACAAGAAATCGGGGCAGTGGCAGCGACTGAAGGAGAAAAAAAAAATAAACTAAAGATTGTCGCGTGTCCAAGACAAGACGACGACAGCATCGCGAAAATCCCCGAAGTGGATCGGGATCGGAATCGAATCGAGTCTCCTCCAGCGACAACAAGTCGTGCTAATGGGAATAGTATGTAAACGGATGTTTTAATGTCCAAAAAGTAAGCTGCGAAAAAGCAACAACTTAAAAATCGTTCGGTTTCAGCACAAAAAAATACAAAAAAGAATAACCGAAAACAGCAACAGCAACGTATCGATCGGCCCCGAAGAGAGTGTACATTATAAACACCTACGAGAATTCTTGGCGTGGCCGAAGACACGAGTTTTTCGTCGAGTTAAAAACGCGTACAAATTGCTCCAGGAAAGTGGTGACAAGCTCTCCGAGATCGGAGATCCCCAGCAACAGCAGCAGCAACAAAAAGTAAACAAAAAGGGAGTTCAAAATGTGAAACAATGTAAAATTCGGATATGAATGGGTGTTGAATGTGATGAGGTATAGATTTGGGAATTATTTGGTAAGCAAATCAAGCTAAAGTGCTGAAAACCTTTAAAGGAAAATAATTAATGGAGTTTAACCATTAATAAATAATAGTTGGAATTTAATTTAATTTAATTTAATTATATAAATTAAATAAATCAATATACTTGCATTATTCCTAACTTAACCTTATTCCTTTATACCTTTCCCACAAAAGGGTATTCTTAGCAAATTCCACAAGCAAAGCCCAGATCTTATCCCATCAGCCATCTAACAGGGGCAGCAAAATGTCGTCCTACAAATTAACAAAAATTCCAAAAATGACTGCCTGTCCGCCAGAGGAGACTCCTCCTACATCGTCTCCTTGGGACTCTGCTTCATGCCTTTTAGCTTGAAAGTTGCCTGCCATTCCATTGATTCAATCATTTTGGGGATGGCTATCAAAAAGACATTATATGCACTATCTGCGCTCTTGCTGTCCTGCATTCCATTGGATTTTGAAGGCTTAAAGGAATTTTCAACAGAGGTTTTACTTTACAGAGCTTTAACTTAGTTTTAGACTTTTTTGAAGAACTTGTAATAACTCAGAGGCTTAAGAATAAATATAATAATATTATTCTTTGCCTTAGAATTAACGCATTTATCGCTTGCGTTTGACTAAAATTCCAAAATTTATTTTTACAAATAAAATTTATGCTTGCAGGACTTCTATAATTATTATTTATATAATAATTATTATTGGTTCCAAGCTATATTATATTTATATTTTTTTTGTAAGTCCCTTTAGCAAAAGGTGACTAAAAATTCCCTTAAGTGGCATTTAAAAGAACCTCCCGCGCTCTTTATCGATTATATCGCACAACAAAAATCCTGCTAAAAGAAAATAAAGCCAAACCAAGGAACGCGGTCAAGCTTGATCGAAGCAATCGTCTATAAAAAAAAAAATAAAAAACTGGACAGGGAAGTGAGCCCAACTTTAGCCGTCTCTCTTTCTTTCTTTTTGTCTGGAGCCCGCGCCCATTCATGTCATCAAGCGTGGTAAAACATGCAACGTGCCATTAGCCTGGGCGATGGGACACACTCGAGAGGAGATCCGAGGGAAAACCACAGAGGGATCGGAGGGTTCGGAGGCGAAAACCCAACTGAACGGCCGGCAAAATCGAATTCCTTGTTAGATGCATTCCGACAAGTTGTTTCCTGACACCTCGCTCGCCAGCGAAAATACACTCATAAGCAGCCAGTCGCAGTCTGCGGCGGCCTAGGTGTTGGCTGCAAATTTAACGACTGCGTATAGAGAGCGAGAAAGAGAGGGACCAACAAGCCATCCGAGTAACCAAGTATCCAAGTATCCAACCATCCGGCGATCCAAGCATCCAGTCGATCCAAGTCCCAGCGATCCAGCGATATAGCTTGACAAGAGTTTATGAAACGAGCCACAGTCGTCGCCCGTTTTTATATGGGCCGTAAGTTGACAGGCACAACTGGGCACTGGTCAAAGATACAGTCCAAATTGGCTAACTTGAATGTCATAATAAATATAATTATGATATCACATAACAAGTCTGGGAGATCTAGATGTTCTGAATGATGATGAGCAACTATAGCTTATATTGAAACATTTGTACCTTAAAAATGTCGTAATATCTTTTAATCAGATTTCCACAGAAAAATTAAAAAGGTTTAGGGTATTCCCATACCAAATTTTAGCTCAATTGGTCAAGTATTACAGTCACTAGAGAGATTTTAGTATCTCTCTGAAAGATTTCCTGTAGGCAGACCCCAATAAGTAGGCAATACTTTTTGCCAACTAAAAAGTTTTACCTGTGTTTTCCGGCAAATCTGAGGAACGTTTAAAATTAAAACTTTAAATAATTAAATCTTTCAAGTATAAGTGCACTATAAGTAGGCAAAACTTTTTCACAACTGAGGGATCTTACATGTTTTTGACCAGAAATTTAAGGAACGTTAACTAAGCGCTTTATAAAATAAATAAAAATTAATAAAACAAGGGGGAAAGCTACAGTCGAGTGTGAACGACTGTAAGATACCCGGTACCCAAAGCATTGTGGGTGAAATTAAACAGCACATGAACATGGAAAAAAGGAAATGTTGACAAACAAAGACAAATATTGCTAGAAACATGTTGAGCAACACTCAAAAGAGACAAATGTTGCTAGGAACATGTTGGGCAACTCTCAAAAGCGACAAATAGGAACATGTTGAGCAACACGCACGTGCGCGCTGCTCTCTCTCTCTCTCTCTCTCTCTCTCTCTCTCTCTCTCTCTCTCTCTCTCTCTCTCTCTCACAAACTTTATTGTTTAATAACTTCTATGTTTATCATCAGATTTTACTCAAATTTTCAGAATATTATTAGGTATATCTATTTACTTTACGCCGAAATCACGCATATGGCTAATAAACAGTTTTTTTTGTTTTTCGGGGGCGGAAGTGGGCGTGGCCGAATTTTAAAACAAACTTGATCTGCGTGCAACAGATTCCAATGTTGTCACAAAATTTGGTAACTCTAGCTTTTATAGTCCCTGAGATCTGTTGTCTCACACGGACAGACAGACGGACAGACGGACAGATGGACATGGCTAGATCGACTCGGCTAGTGACGCTGATCAAGAATATATATACTTTATAGGGTCGGAGATTTCTACTTCTGCCTGTTACATACATTCTCGGTTGGCACTAACTTATTATACCCTTGTACCCTATGGGTACCGGGTATAATTATATAGAAAAATTCCTCCCTACCCAGGTACGACTGTAAAGGTCCGGTGGTTCTCCATCCGGGAGGCCGGGCCGGTTTGGTGAATCACTCTAGCCAACCAAGCAGCGCTCTTGCGGTTGCCCCGCTGCCAAGCTGAGATTGAATTAATTATGAAACTTAAGCGCAGTGTCGCTGCCGCTTGCAATTTATTTTAATCGCACATTGCTAGGCGCATTTATAATCGATTAGGTTGGCCATATGTACGAGTAGTTGACCCCCCAGAGGGGTGTGGTGCTGTACGGTGGTGAAATGTGTGTCAATAGCCGTCGTAAAAACTGTTAGTTTTTTCTTTTTTTTTTAGTTTTATGCTAATGCCTTGTCTGGTTTTTATTCATTTAGTCGCGGCGTCTGGAATCGTCGTCGTCGCCTGCTGATCGCATTTTAATTGCGGTCTTTTTCCCGCTTATTATTAATCTAAAGCCAAACCCAAATCGATAACCTATCTATCCCTCCTGCTTAGCTACTGATTTAAGTTGGGGTTTTGAGCTGGTTCTCTCCTTAATTAGGCATTGATTTGTTTTTGGTTTCCCCGTCTTAAATATGGAAATTGGTATCATCGGGAAGCATGACTAATAGGCCTAAATGGGTCGCATCAGCTGCTGGTTTTTTTGTTTATCATCTGGGCACTTTTGTGAGTCTATATTAAGTAATCTTTGGGCTTCATCGGGTGTTCATAACTTATAATTATGAATAATGGAAATTAATGAGGGATAATTACAAGACAATCAACAATATTAAGCGAAATAACATGGGCTTTGGAGTGTCAGTTCATTAAAAAATTGTTAAACAAGGAAATAATAATTAATTGTAATTTAATAAATTAAACACTCACCAGGATTAGCTATTCTTTATTAAAAATATTATCACTTCACTATTAAAACCTGGAAAAATATAATAAAATAAATAAATAAAATAAGTAAATATATTTATTTCAGTAGTAAATATTGTTTGCTTTGTTATGTATTACTTTTGGGGGTCTATATTAAGTAATCTTTGGGGATTCATCTTAATTTTTATTTTTTAATAAAGGAAATTAATGGGGGACAATTACAAGACAATCAATAATATTATATTAAGCGAAATAACATGGAGTTTGTTTTCAGTTCTTTATAATATAGTTAAACAAAGAAATAATAATGTATTGTAATTTAATATGATAAACACTTACTAGGCTCAGTTTTTCTTTATTCAAAAAATTATAACTTCACTATTAAAACCTGGAAAAATATAATAAAAAAATAAACATAATATATAAATATATTTCTGACAGAATAAAATAAATAAAAATATTTACATGCATATGTCCTATTGTTTTAATTAAATTTTATATTTGTTATTATTATTTTACATATACTACTAAAAACTTTACCCTCCCCTTCCAAAAGCTGAATTTAATTTTGATCTAATTAATAATAGAGCTGCCAGAAAATGTATAACATATAGCACTTGCCACCGCGTAAAATTGAGGTTGTGGGGCCATAGGGATTTTGGATCGAGATTTCGTTGGGAATTGGGATTTGGAGGGAGGAGGAATATATGATATATAAATGGGAAGGAAGCCCGCGTCCCAGACGGCAGACACATTTAATCTTAATCATAACTTTGTTGTGAACAACTCGGCGATGTGGTGGCAGTGGCACCCAAGTAAAATTCCCAGAAATCAATCAGACTGCGAGACGGTAGGGACTGGAGGCTTTCGGTAGCATAGCCAACGGTTCCCCGGCTCCTCACATTAGTCCCAAAAATGAAAACAAAAAGAACCCATGGGCAGTCATAAGTTGAATATGTTTTTTTCTTTCTTTTTGGGGCGCTGCCCCGCGCTGAATAAACGCATAAATCTGAAAGCCACAAATTGTAACATTGGCTGTAATAAATGCAGCGATCCGCCCACCATTTGCTCCATGGGTTAAGGCAGCAGACGGCAACGGCAGAAGCAGCGAACGCTAATCGAGGGAGCAAGGGCTCCGTGAGGGGACTCCCTACACAGACATTTTGGAATTTTTCGACAGTTTTTTTTAGCCCTGAGCCTTTGAAAATTCACACGGGCTCACTCTGGGCCTAAACACAAAATAAACAAAATGTATCAGCGGCAGCAGCAGCGGCAGAAGCACAACAGCAGTCAGGATCAGCCTCTCGGAACCCAAATCCCGAACCGATCCCGAGCCATATTGTCTTAATGCGCCGTGCCCTGTTGCCGCCCCCTTCGTGTTGGCCTTAACCCCCGCGAAGCCTTGACCGCCCAACTCCGGCGTTGCCCCAATTAGCTTGATCTGCTTCTGATACGCGCGCCGAAAACGTCGAAATCATCTCTCCCGACTGACCCAGGGGCAAGGGTTCAACGGCAAGAGATGGTCAAAAAGTGTAATATAAAAACAAGTGATATTTTTAAGGGAATTTTATAAGGAAAAAAATAAAGAAAGACATACTATAAATATTAATAAATTTTATAAGTTATATTAAATGATGGAAACTATATTACTAAGGCCTGAGACCCTCTAGCCTTTAAACCGAATTATAAACAATGCCTTAATGGTATAAAGAAAAGGTTATCTTTTAAGTAAATATATCTTCTTACTTATTGTTCCTTTCCCAGAAAATTTACCGTCTCTTATCTCAATTTTATAATTTTAAAAATCCATTTAGTAGAAGTTTAGTAGATTTTGAAATTTCATTGCCCCTCACGATCTCATCTCTAAGTCTCATCCCAACTGAAGCACTCTCGCTCTCTCTCTCTCAGTCCTGCTCCCGCTATATACATATATTTCTCGACCTTTTTGACAATTTAATAATAGGTTTCCCGGTGAGTTTTGTACTCGCTGACCAAATGACGGACTACAATGTGGCCACGGATCCACAGAGCCACGGACTGTGTGTTGAGCGCGCCCCCTACACACATTTCGTAGAAATCCATGGCGACCTCTGGTCCATTCCGCTTCCCTCCTCACCGATCACGGACCACGGATCACGGATCCTCCTCCTCTACCTATATGGATATGGCATGGTAGCTCCCTTTCGTTTTCGATGGGCGTTAAAATTGGGCTGATCACGTTCCTGCACGCCGTTCACTTAGGTAGCCGTTTATATCTGCGTGTAATCCGAGTTCCAGAATCCACTGAGATTTATACACAGCGACACAAATTCCAGGAGATCTTAGGATTGATTTGGTAATTTTTAAAAGAAAAAAGCTTTTTGCACACTCGATTTAGAATTGGTTTATTTTGGAATAATATTAAATCAAAAAAAGAACTTGTCGAAGAGAAATAGAAGGCCCTTGTCCTTAATCAGATTTCGATTTCTTAAAAGGTTATTTAAAAAAGTTATTATTGCCGTAGAATAAGACACCTTACATTTTTAAATTCACAGAAAACCTTGTGTTAACACTTAATCGCTCTTAATAAAAACTTATTATTTTAGAGCCTTATTTTTTTCTCTGTGTAAACCCCAAATCTTTTGCTGCATCATCCCGCAACGCGTCGGCGTTAGAGACTTTCTCAGTCGTCTGATTTTGGTCATGGTTTTGGGTTAACCATGGGTTTTGTGCGGACTTTTTGAGCCAATAGACGAACGACCCGACTGACTTGACTGACTGATTCCGTCTATGGCTTTTGATTTTGATAAACGCTGCTAAATTGTGGCAAATTAAATTATTAAAACAACATTTTTGTGCCGTTGCCCCGTTTTGGGCGTCTCTCTGGGTTCGTTTTGTGGCTCCATTTGATTTGGGGACGCTGCAAATTGTTGCAAATTATTTTTGGCCTTGTCTAAGTTTGACTATACACGGCTATATGGCTATATGGGACGTGATCCGAGTTGCTGTGGGCCGTCGATTTGAGCCGCAATTTGAGCCACTTTGATGTGTGGTCGAATGAGAAGAGAAGCAGCCGAAGTGGGGCGTAACGTGTTATTAAATAAAATAGTGGGGGAGGTTTACAGTAAGTCTCCGAGTCAGATCTGGTTCACAAGGTTCTTGAAATAAATTTGCAAACATAAGCCCCATAAGAGAATATTTATGTAAGCCTATTTCCCCATCATGACGCATCCAAGCTGGGAAAATAATCACGATTACTTTCGCAATTACCTGACTTTTGGTTCACTTTCCCCCAAAAGCATTCTTCTGAAATGCCATTGACTAATCGATTCAGTTGACCATAAAACACAAAACCTTCAAAAGAGTTGCCAACTGGTGGCGGGGAAACCAGTTCCGTCATGTATTAAGCCCCTCTTCTCGGGCTTTTTAAGGCCTGACAAATTTGCTGACAAATTCAAGGCAGCGCGACAGCCACAAAAACTGCCAGCCATCAATCAAACCATTAAAAAGAATGCACCGCAAAATGAGTCAAGTCAACGCCACCTACAAAAATCCCGCTGCCTGACAAAGGAGGGTCCCGAAAAATAAAATAAAAACCAAAAATCAGAGTGGCTTCAGGATTTAGGGGAGTTGACACGGTGAGAAAAACCATACTGAAATTATTTTCTACAGAAAAACGTACTAAAGCTTAAGTCAAATAAATATATTTGTTTTAACTTAAAAAAAGGCCCTTCTCTCTCTTTTTATATAAATATAAATAGTATAGTAATAGGATTTAAAATCTATACTTATAGAGATCTTTGAGAACACCAAAACCTATCTAATTTATTATAGCTATTTAATTTTAGACCTTGTTCTTATTCACTTAAGACTATATGATTTAGGATAGAAATAAGCTCTTAAAATGCAACTATAAATATTAAACAAATTCCCATGTGCCATCACAGTTTATTTGCGCCGTGTAGGAACATTCTCCCCTCTAAAAAAAAAGAGACAGGGCGAAATTATCAGCAAACATGTTGATTGTTATTGATCAGCGCTGTTGATTAAAACGACGGGATTCCCGGGTCTTGCCTTTTCATATACATTTTCTCAATTTCACGAGGGGTTCGGGACATCGGACACTGGATATTTCTGGCCTGGGTGGCCCCTCAAAGCGACACTATGTCGCCTGTCAAAATCCTTAATCAAATACGCAGCGGAATGTCATCATTATGCAAAAAAGGAGCCCTCCATGGATCGGCTTCTTCTTTCTGAAGACTGCCGCTTATTTTTTCGCTCGCAACACACATTTACAATTACAGAGGCCCAAGCGCGGGGAGGCAAAGGAGATTCCTGCCACCTTTTCTAGGCCCTGTTGCCAAGTTGACAGACGGCCAACAACATTTGCGCCACATTTACTTCACACGTTGCCGTCGTCGTCGACTCAGGCCAAAGTCCCTCTTGCCTGTGACATTTTAATCGCATTTGCTAAAAACCCAGTGAACAATTCGGCTTTTGAAGGGAGGGGAAGCCCAAGAAAAGAGGTAGCTTACGCACAGAAAATAGTAGAACTTAATAT
Source organism: Drosophila auraria (assembly GCA_008042615.1). Lineage (NCBI taxonomy): Eukaryota > Metazoa > Arthropoda > Insecta > Diptera > Drosophilidae > Drosophila > Drosophila auraria. The sequence continues at coordinate 19,210 of VNJW01000641.1, forward strand.
ACTCTGTAAAAATATGGAAACTGCAATGTAAAGCTAGGAAATGAATATAAAAAAATAAGTTAAAATCGGTAGAAGACTATTTCAGTATCTAAAGAAAGGAGACTTCTAGAGATTGTTCAATTCCCTACCAGAAAGCATTCGATTTGGTTGGGGATTCGGGAAAGATATGATTAGGCAAACGTTTAGTTTAGAGTTTAGTTTACAATCTATTAGCCAGATAAGGATTTAATCCATTGGCTGAATAAATAAATTAATAATTCACAAAAAAAAAGGATTTTTATTTAATATTTAATATTTATTAATTATTATTATTTATTTACTTTTTAAGTAGCTGTGATTATAATTATATTATTATATAATTGATTTGGAGAGATGATAGGTTTTTAAGAGATATGTATTTTAGTATCTTTTTATATTTCTAACTATTTTCTTACTATTAAAAGGAGCACCTTTCACGATAAATAACTTATTCTCATACATTTGTTTAACTTGACTCCCATAGTTTTCATACCCAATATCATAGATTTAATATTCTCTATAGAAACTGCAACTTTTTCCAGCTGCTGGCTCCTCCGTCTCTAGGACTGTCATTAAAAAAGAGAGGATCGCGAAACGCGCGCGACTCGCACACGCATTTTACGAGTCAGCGGCAATCCGCAAGATCTCTACCTCCTACTCCCCACTCCCTTCTCGTCTCACCTGGAACCATCTCCCATTTTTTTCCAGCTCCCCCAGGTGTATTTCTTGGCCCACTATGACACAGGGGTACACGCAAAAAAAAAGTCTCTTTAATATAGTTTTACAATAAAATAAATCGAAACAAAATGTGCAGACAGAAGCAATTGAAAAAATTCGAAGAAAGTTTTTTCTTTAAGACAAAATTCTGCTTATTTATTAAAAATAATTTTACGGAAAATATATATGTTATCAAAAGAAAGCATATATTTCCAAGATCAAAATAGAATAGCATGCTTATGATTTTTATTTCTCAATTCTCTATTAACTATTTTTTTTATTGTGCAGCCTGAGCCTCCTTGCCTCAAGTTGTGTAGCCCGATCCCGATTCCGATTCCGATCCTGAGCTCTGAGCTCTGAGCCTGATGATAGCTTACTTAGTGACTGCGACTGGGAGACTCTCTGCTCTTGGCGACTTTCCGCGACTCTCCTTGAAGCGGATTTCTTCTGCAGGCCGCGTCGCCTTATTTAGGAGATCGTGATAAAAGTTGGAAGTCGCGTTGATTTATGTCAACGCATGGTCTCCTCTGCGGATCGCCTCTCCGAAGGAAGAATCCCTCACCAAAACCACAAAAAGAATGCCCCAATGTCTCATTGAATTTAAGTGCCAAATTAGGAGCCAATATTGAAGCACAATTGCTGGGAATAGTAGGGATTCGGATACGGATTCTCCGTTCTCGGTTCGCCAATCTCTCTCTGTTCTCCGGAGATTGTCAACCCAAACTGAAGTGAGCTGTCACGTTTGCGGTCCGCTTATGTCAGATTCAGACTGCAACCGGCTGCAGATTCTTCAGTTCCCCGCCCGCGACGTCTTCTTCTCAAGTTTAAGCCCTTTAAAATGTGTTGTTATGATCGGGCGGCGACGATAAGTTTTTTATTATTTTTTTTTTTTCTTTGCCTTCAGATTCAGATTCAGAAATGGTAATGGTAATGGAAATGAAGTTGGGATCCGAAGCTGCGCAATCGCAATATCTGTGTCAGCCTTGCCACAGGCTCTAAAGTTACGCCGGCATTGGGTTTTAGGTTTTTGTTGACTTTCGGATGCAAATCATTTTACGTGTTGGCGACATTAAGCGCGAAATGACCCCGTTATCCCACTTGTCATCATCACTTCATAAATTAATGCTAACCGAGAGGCGAGGAGGTAGCCAGGAGCAGAGACACTGGAGATGGTAGATCGGAGACCCGAAGGCTGTGGGTTTTAACTTATTTTCGAGACCAGGACAGAGAAACAGGAGGAGAAGCAGGAGAGTCTTAAGATCGGGCTAGCAAGAAACAGAAGTTGTGCACAAAGGGAAAAATAGGGGAGATTAATGACTTAAAGTCTTATAAAAAGAAGGACATTTCAGGCATTAAATTTATTAAATTAATCAATTATAATATCTAACTTTTGATGAACAAGAAATTGTATATTTTCCCTTTTGATAAGTAGCTTTATTCTTCTAGTCGTTAAATGTTTACTGATAACTGACACTGCCAATGTCTTAAGATATCTGAATATCCAGGCCTGCTTTTTGTCTTCGATAAAGTCTTAAGGGGTTGGCATCTTAATTTATTTATTTTAAACATATATAAGCAAAATATACTGCTTATTAAGATACAAAATTAAATATATAAGTAAATGGTACTAGTAAAATCATAGAAAGTTATTATATACTTATTTATATTCATTTACTCCCACTTCCTTGCCTTAAACGATCCAATCCCTACCATAGTGTTTGTTCTATTCCCTGTTGAAAAAAAATAACCCCCACTCTAGCCTCACGATTGGCCTCAAATTTGTGCAGACAAATTGGTGCCTTCCGCCGAACACCGAAGACCAAAGTGTGTGAATGGCTGGGTGCCGCCTGGGTGCTGGGTGCTGGGTGCCTTGGACTTGGCCAAAACGAAACCAAGCCAAACTCCAGCTCAGCTCGATTCCGCCCAGAAGATATCTCTCCCTGAGACACTCGGTCTGCTGCCTTTTGGGGCGTGTGTGTGCGGCTGCTGCGGCTGCTGCTGCTGCTCCGTTTGCGATTACGATCACTTTTAGATCCAATATATCAGGGGAGCGTTGACGTCGTACATTGGGACGACAATTGATATAAGTTGTGGTGAAAAGTTTAGTGGCATTCAACGATTGCTTTGCTAGATTAAAAGCGACAGGCAGGCCTGGAACTGGGACTTGGACTTGCGCCTGCGCCTGTGACTGGGAGTTGAACATGGACGAGCGCGACCGTAGCTGGACCGGGATCTGAAGTCTGGGACCTGGCCACAAATCTTTCACAATCACAATGCCAAGTAAAACAAACCGAAACGAACAAAAAAATGCGGAACAAAAAATAAATAAATAAGAGGAGAAATAAGTTAAGAAGCAGGCACAGAGACAAGTCAGCAGACAAATAGCCGCGAGTACGTGCGCCGCCCTGGAATCCGTTTTTACATATAATACGGATTTGTAGTACTTATTTCGAGGGTATAGATTTTTTGTTTTTGGTTGTTATACTTTATGTACTCTGCACTTTTTAAGTTGAGTAAGTGGAGGTATCTGTTTAATTGCAGATACAGCAGCCAGTGCCGCCGCCGCCGCTACAGGAGCGGCTTAACCCGTTAGCAGTTAAAAAGCTGAATTATGCGATCCTACGTGATGATGACAACCGCCCGGAGCCCGGAGCATTCCAATACGTCGCTACTGATGCTATCGGATCCGGCAGATACGACGACCAAGACGACGACTCTTTGGTTTATATGGTAAGTGCCTTGTCACTTATTACGTATAAGTTGGGCAGAGATTTTTGAGCACGAAGAAGGGATGCTCTTTTATTTAGTTTGAGAAAATAAATATAAATTTAAATGAATAATAAATAAAAAATAATAATTAAAAGGAATGGAGAATATTTATAGAGATATTAAAAAGGTGTTCAGATCAATTAGAATATAGCAACACATCAAAAAGGGTATTTAGATTTCTTTTTGAACATGAAACTGAAGTCCATTTTGCTCCATCAAGTCAAGTTTTTTTTTAAACTAATAAACAACGTCCAAAATAAGTATTGTAATTTTAATAATTTTTTTGTTAAGCCCACAAAATGCTAGATCCCTAACTAGATTAAATATTTAGTAATTCCTATATTCGTAATTCTAAATGTAAAAGATTTTCTAATTATACTCCTTAATAACATTCTCTTCCTCTTTTAAACAACATAATTTTGTCAATAAGCTTGGCTTTAAAAACCAAATCATGGCTTTTTAAAGCTACCCTTTTTCCCATAGAGTATTTAAGCAAGTGTTTATCAGCAAATGACATCTAATGAGTTAGACATCGTCTCTTAACGGGGGCCCCAAAGTCTGAATCCGAATGCCGAAATACCGAAAGGTCTGGAGTCGAGGAATCTGCTGCTGCTGAGGTTGCTCCAAGATATGAGTATCTGCTGCTGCTGACTCGTCGTGGCCTCTTGGAGATCTGTCTTTGATCGGTCAGAGGAGGCTGGAACCTGTTGCCAAATAACTCGCGTAGATTTATGCAAAGACTTCGGGGTTAGAAAGAAATTTGAGTGAGTCAGTGAGAAATGGGGAAACTGTGTGCGAGTTTTTAGTAGCCAAAGAGCAGTCAGTGGTGAATCAGAGACCATTAAAGAAATCTGCATGTGCACTAACTTAAAAAAAAAAAAAAACCCAATCTGTTGTCACCTCTTTTTGAGCAACGGAAGTGATGATTGCGCTACCAAGGTGTTGAATCAGTTAATTTTTGGGCATGGCCCAAAAAAGAGATGACCGCAATAGATTAGAGAAGCTAAAGAGGTTTGTTTAGAAAAAATAAAAACAATGCCGAAGGAATAAAAAAAAAACTTGCTAAAATTATGCTGACTAATATATACAAATTTGTAAGACATAGTGAGACTATTAGCAAATACTATAAATATTTTTCACACATTTTCTAATAATTTTCACAGATTTTTCCCAAGTTTTTCTTGAACTAAAAGACTATTTTCACTAAGCAAACACTCAATTGCGAGTGGGTGGGCCGCTGGTTTCGCCTCTCCTGACCATTTCCGATGTGTCGCCTCGGATCGGCTCGGATCAACTTGGTTTAGTTTTGGCTTTGGGTTTCGGGCCAGGGCCTAAGCCAATGTGCGGCCAACAAAATCAGCGGGTGACGGCGCACACAGCGGGCCTCCGTTTTGGCCCGGATTTGACTCCGCATCCTAGTGAGTGACTCCAAGAGTGACTCTGGCCCGCTCCGAAGTCACACTGCGTGGCCGCCGTCGCGTCGTCGACGTCGTCCTTTCGCAGGTTTATTTTTTTTTTTTGCAAGACAAGACAAGGGAAGGGAGGGCCAGGAAGGTGGAAACAGTTTAGGTTAATGCCATAAGCAGCAGCAGGAAGCGGCTCGGAACCAGCTTCGGCAGCGGTTAGCTGGAAAACCACACGTGCCTCGGAAGGCGACCACATGCCGCTCCACAGCGGAGGTCAGAATAATAGAAGTGCCACCGAGAAATGCGAGACCAATCTCGGTTTTTTGAGTCAATTGCAAAAGGATCGTTTCTCAAAAATAAGGTTTTGATGTTTGCATTTTAGTAGCTGTGAAATGTATAATTTAAAGGTAATTGAAATGTTTGTTTTATTTACTTTATTTATGAACGAAATTTATATAGATTTATATAAAAACATTTAGGTGAATTGTCCTAAATTATTAGGGAATTTTTAAGGAGTAGAAAAACATTTTAGTGATTAGTATTGAGGTTATTTCAAGTTTTTCTACAGCGCTTTTACTTTCTTTAAATTTAAGTTTTCCCAAAAATGAATTTCATATTCAATAGTTTTTTTTAAATTATAAGCATTCACTTTTTTAACATTTAAGAGACTAATTTCATTTCATTTGATTTAATCAAATTTTCCCAAAAAAATTAATAAAACCTTGCGGATACAAACATTTCAAATATTTTTCTAAGTCATAATGGCAGCCTAGCCTATTGTTCTGACCACTTTTGTACCTGCCAATGCCGATAACCACAGGCCATCGTATCGATATGCCGAACCACAGGTCAGATCCGAACCACAGGCCCTATATCTATATCTGTCTATATGTCCTGGCCCACACTCGCCACAGTAGCAGTTGGCGCATTCGCTTCGCATTTGGAAACGCTTTCATTACGATATTTTTCTCCGTTCTCCGTCATTTTTTCCGGAATATCCTGCCGCGTGGCAGCGTCAACATTTAAATTTGTGGAAAATCGAACTCGAAATCGGAGTGAGGAGGACACCTCCCTGGGGCAAAATGTTACGGCTTATCAAAACATAGTCAATATTTAATTAACACGAGAGAACACGCAGCGGAGTTTCGGAACTTGGAGAAATGATTTATGATCATCGCATGTGAAACTCTCCTTTCTATATCTCTGTAGTACCTCCCTTTTATTTCTGTTGGTTTTCTGGTATTTACCAATTGTGCGAGCCGACAAAGGAGCAGTTGGTCTTAATAGTTTGCTTAATTGTTCGGTAAATAGTTAAACCTAAATGCTCGGCAAACGCGGCAAATGAATTGATTATCGCGCATCCCTCACAGCACAGGTACAGTGAATGCTTGCCAAAGGGGATTCAACCTAAACAGAGAAGTTTCCTGAACACACAGAGAGCATACACCCACGTACTGGAGATAACGAGGTGATATTTTGGCTATAGGCAGCTAGGGGTATATAGTTTTTATTGGAAATTATTTAAAAAGAAATATACTTATAACAAAATTTAAAGAAGTGAAAACCCAAGATTATATAGAGATAGGCTTAATGTATAGTCTGTTTAACAGTTTTCAGGAATAAAACTTAAATATTTAAAAGATTAAAAGAGGGAAAATCAAGATGAAAAGTAACCTCTACATATAAATTTGAAGAATTATTTAAATGTATTTAATTGGAGCGATCTATCAGATTTACTTTACTATATCAATTTAAATTTAATTGTATTTAAATATGGCATTAAATCCCTACAATTATTTATTATATTATATTTAATTAACGAACGGCATATAATATTATACTTTGATAAACTGGAGGTAAGTTTAGTAAGGCATTATTATATCAAAAACATTTCAATAAAATACTTGCTTTCAAATATGGATTTCTCGCTATAATAGATTATATTTGCTTCAAATATAAGTAGATATGGATTTCTAGAAAATGAATATTTTGATTTGTTTTAAAATTTAGTTATGAAATTAGTAATGAAATGAATTATAATAAAATGTATTTTATTTACAAACATATTTGTATTTTTTTGTAACAAAAACCCTTTAAAAAACATTCTTACGTAATTAAAAACTATAAAAAGCTAACACAAAATAAAGAGCAGATAAAATAGCAGTAGAAATAACACAGTGGCGATTCCACTCATCCAATAGAAATAATTAGCATTTATTTAATTATTACAGTGATTTATTTCTTTCAATTAATTAACTTGCAAGCAGGCGCCAGTGTGCCCCCACATTTGGGTTTTCCCTTTCGATCGGATCAAACGCAAAGCAAAAACAACCGTTAGCTGAGATCAAAAGCAAATAAATACAAAAACAAACATACATACATGCATGCAAAAAAGACAAGTAAGAAGAGGAAGACAACTAATCCCCCGCTGCATTTGCATTTGCTTTTGCGTTATAAACACATGAACTTCCTTGTTTTCTGTCAACTAAACGATGTTTTGTGTAATTTAGTAGTCACAATTAATTAACACAATCGGTTAAGTGACTGGATGCATAATTACGCGTCCATTCGACAGCTTTTACATAAAAAAAAACCTGTACTTACCTTTTGTTTACGGTTTTGTAGCGAGAAACCAAATAAAACTAAGGTTTTTCATGATTTTCACTCGACACAAACACTCCATTAGCGAAACACACCATTTACGATCATATTAATTTCCCGTAACACACTTTTTATTAATTTTTTAATGCTGGTGGCCAATTTTTCGTGCAAATAAAATGACGCCAAAGAATAAAAGGAAGAAGAAGCAGTAGCGCAGCTTGAAGCCCGCTGAGAGAGCGCCTCTCTCTCTTGCAAAGACAGTGAAAAGTAAAACGGAACTTCCCCCATCTATTGCAAAAACACTTCGTTATTTTCTGTTGGATTTTCTTTTTAATTGTATAAATATCGTTTATTTTTTATTACTTATTGTTTCGCCGTTTTAACACTAGGTTTTTATGTATAAATTGCAGTTTTATTTTAGCTGATTTATTTTTCGAATAAAACAGAAAATGTTCAGAGGGGATGATGGCATTATTAATTATTTTATTATTATCATTATTCATAAATAGCGGAAAAACATTTACAATCTTATTGCCGGGTCTCTTAAAAGAAAGGAAACAAAAACAAATAAACAATTTTGTTGTTTTTTTGCTGCTACAGTTTGCGCTTAAATTTCGCTTTTCTCAGTTTTTTTCTTTTCTCATTTTTTTTATTTAAAATTTAAACTTAAACAAAACAATCGCATATATCGTAAATATTTATTTTATAATTGTTTTTTGTTTCATTATTTAATAGTATTAATTATTATTATTAATTTTATGTAATACATTTTCAACGTGTTTTTCGATTTTTAAAAATACAAATACTTATGACGTACGTGTGTTGTGTGTGTGTGTTGTGTGTATGTTTGTTTTTTGATTTTTTGCATTTTTTAATATTATTATTAAATGGTAATTAATTTTTTGCATTATTCATATTTTTAATCATTTTTTTTTAAGGCAAGATAATTGCAGCTGAGTTGTTGTTGTTGAATGTTGCTGGTGCGCTGTTTGTGGATGTTGCTGTTGTTGAATGTTGCATGTTGCTGGCCGGCCTTGTTGCTGTGCAGAAAGTACAAAAAGCTGAAGCTTAATTGCACTTTCACTGGGCAACACAAAATAAAACCGGCAGCAACATATTCCTGTTGCGTTGTTACAATGTTGCGTTATTGGATGATAGTTGTCTTCATGTTGCTTGGGTGTTGCGCCTTCGGAAATGCTGATATGTTGCTGATAGCAGTTGCTGGTTGACGATGTTGCTGATGTGGGAATGTTGCTCGGTACATGTGGCTGGTTGTCTTTTATTTTTAAAGGTGACAAATTGAAATTAATTTAACATTTTCCATTGCAGTTTGTATAGGAAATTGCTGCATGTAAATTGACAGAATTTATAAAAAATCCTCTGGTGCTGTTTTCTGTGTAGTTAGTTGCTGATTTTTTGCTCCCTCCTCTTCTTCATTCTCCACTCACTTTCCATAGCAGCCACGCCCACAAGTGTCCATGTGTAGATTTCTGCAAATATTGTTTAAAATATGGTTGTTGCTACTGCAATATGTTGCAATGTTGTTCAGTGCTGCGCCTGCGCAACAATTTCTTGGTTTCTTTCTTATTTAATTCTTAAAATTGCTGCATTTAATTATTTATCAGCTGCTGATGGGGGGCGTGGCAAGTGCATTTTTGTATAGGCCAAGATAACCGAATAGATTTGGAAACCAACACCTGAACTTTTAGCATATAAATCCATTATAATCGCCTGTTGCAGATCTAGTAGCTTTAAGCAATATTTTGCAGTACATTTATTGGATATTTATTGATATTTTTTGACTTATGCCTAGGGTGGTGGTGCAGTGAAGAAGAAGAAGGCGTGGTGTGGTGTTGCTGTTGCCGCATAGATCAGATACCATTCATTCCAGTATTCAGTTTATTCAGTATATTCAGTATTTTCAGTATTTTCAGTATTCAATAATCATTCAGTTTGTGTTTTTTTTTTAGATATAGCTGTGATATAATATTGCGTGCTGTTGTTGGTGCTGCGGTGCTTTTAGATATCGGTTTTTACTTTATATATATATATTGCTCTGTGTGTTGTGGTTGTTTTTTATATATATTTATATATATGTTTATATATATGGTTTTTTTTTAGCTTATCGCCAAACACACTGACTACATCTACAAAATAGAAGAGAGAGAGAGAAAAATAGAGAATAAAATCGTGATGTGGCAGAAGGTTGTTCTTATAATTGTATTATTAACAAAAGCTTTGTGCTGAATGCCCAAAAAAAAAAATACAGTAATAGTAATACATGATTTGGGTTCTTTTATGGTTGGTTAGGCATGAGAGTGTGCATGTATGAGTGCGCTGATATAGTATGATGTAGGAGAGCTTTTGGTGGTGAAAATGCGGCGTTATCTGATATAATTTATCGAGTTTACCGATAAAAGAGTTGGTTTGTGTTTGGATTTTTTGTGTTCTCCATTCAAAAAATATTTCAGATTATTAGCTAAAGCCCAGTTCTAATTTAATAGCCTTTTAATCATTATATTCATATTAAACTTAAATATGATGATGATTAAATGATTTAATCGAATTAAATATTACAAAAACCCAAAGGGGATTATCAGATTTCTGAGCTATTTATATTTACTTTATTTATTTCCACCTCTATCTTCTCAGAAATCATCTCACCTAAGGGGATCTTTTCAAATGCAAATATAATTGTTGTTTCTAGTTTTATGATAAACTTTTCCCTATCGATGTAAGTCCCCCTTTGTTGTAAGCAAATTATTAAATCTTTCTTTCATTGCCTCGATTAGGGGATTATCAAAAATAGATCACACTGTTATTTTGCATTGCCTATAACCAACACCGTTGAAAAAGAATCAAAATTTGGACTATTTTGATTTGCTTTTATTCTTAATTCATGCACTTTTATCTTTGATGTTTTTAAATATATTTACATATGATTTTAATAATATGATGAATATGATATAAGCTGATTTAATTTATTTTAGCTGTAGTTTTGGCTTTTAACAAACGTGAAAATGAATTAAATGACATTTTTCTAGTCTTTTTAGCAGATGATAATGTTTAAATAATAAACAATTCATAATTAGTTAATCATTAATTAGAGGCATTCTGTTCACTTAGAATATGTAAGAAAAATTAAACCTTGAAAAGAAAAAATTCGGTAAGCTTTTTAAAGGCTTATTTTGATGGAAATCGATTTTTGTCTTTAAGAAGATATTTAATTCTTATTATAAATAACTCTATGAAAATTCAATCATTGAAATTTTTACATTAAATAAAACAAATTTATCCATAAAACTTTGTTAAATAAAAATCAGGTGAATAATAAGAGTGTGGCATATTTAAGCATATTAAAAGTATATAAACAGATCTATAAAACTTCTTCGAAAATTATGAATTAAAGGCAAATAAAAAATGTCTATTTTTAATAATTATTATTATATTCTTTGTGAATTTATTTTGGGGGATATTATTAAATGGAGTGAAAATCGAAAGTCTATAGATTCTTACCTGTGCTGACGCAGGTTGTCGCGCTGCTTAAAGTACTTGCCGCACACCTCACAGGAGTAAGTGATCTCGGGTGACTTGTGGGTGCGCTCGTGGATCATCAGGTTGTACGGCTTGGTGAATCGCCGCTGGCAGTACTTGCAAATGAACTCGCACTTTGGACGCATCTTGCGGCGAAAATCGGACCGGCAGTCATCGTTGTCGATTCGCATTACAGCAAACATTTTGACAGGCGATATGTGTATACTTCTCCACCGACGAAAAAAAAGGTTGCTTGTGCGCGCTCAACGCAAAAAGCTCGGACGTTTTCTCAGATGTGCGCTGCGCTCTCAGGTGCTCCGAACTGAGGAGCCTCGCTCTCTGTGACCGTGGATTTTCTATGGACGGCACTCTGAACTTTTTCAGTCCGCTCAATAGCGCTCTCCTCCGGGGGTTTTCCACTCAAATGGGGTATATTATATTTTGTAGGGGTTTTTTATGATTTTTTTTCTGCCACCTCTAATCGCTATCTCGGAGATAACACCTCGCTTTAATTGCTGCCTTTTTTCGGGCTGATTGGTCGTCGCTGAAAAGCGGCAACGTTGCTTGGACTTCCTTCTGCTGCCGGCTTTATCTTTTCTATAGCTCTGTGATTTCACCTCTCTCCTCCCCTTTTTCGCTTTCCAGGTGACCAGTTGCTGGTGGTGGGCGTCGCTGACTTTTAGGTTTCAGTTTTGTTAGTTTATGGCGCACTTTAAGGCAAACACCTAAAACAGAGAGAGGGAGATGGAAAAGGTTAAAAAAAAGTTGCGACAACATTTATGGGTCAATAAATTTTAAGCAAAAATAATATATAAATAAATACGATGGTGGGTATATCTAAAAAAGTTGCGGGGAAAATAATAGTAAGGGATTTGTGAGGTTTTTGGATAAAATATTCGCTTTTAAGCACTTATTTTTATTTATACATTTAATTAATATTTTTTAATTACTTTCTCAATGTTTTTTCAGTAAAAGCAAGCTTAAAAATTCATTAAAAACCAATTCAAATAAAATATAAATTTAAATAAAGCAAACCCCCTTTTCACTTCGGTAATTTATGATGCTATTATCTTAACCACAACTGTTTACATATGGGCATTATTTCTCATGGATACAAGTTGTCTCAGAGATCACGCAACATGAAATCGACAATATGACTCAGTAAATGAGCCACAAAGTCCCGCACCTCGGACGGCAGCGGCGGAGGCAGTGTTGACATTTACAAATCACCATCGCGACGTCCAGACAACCGTTTTCACAGTTGCTAACCTTCGGCTGGGCTTTATAATAATTTGTCTTCAACGACACCCAACGGATTGTTCACCGTTGTGTCTCTCTGCCGTATATACTATATAGATATATATAGCTTATTTTTTGCACATTAAACAGAGTTCAGACTGTACTCAACTTCCGCAAACACAATTGTTCAATTAGAGGGCGACGGCAGCACTTGTTTTACGAAGAGTAACTAAGTGAAGAGGTGTTCCCAACTCAGAGGAAAGGTATTTACCAAAAATGTTTTCTATACTAATTTGCAGATCGATTCATCAGGGAGAAACCAAGTTATCATGGGAGGGAAGGTTGAAATAAGGCAGGAATGGCTTGTAACTAATTGAAGAGGTCTTCCCATCTCAGAGAAAAGATATTTAAATCAAATATTTGATTTAAAACTGTTTCTATACCAATTTTCAGATCGATTCATTGGGGAGGAACCAAGTTATCATAGGAGAGTAGGTAGAAATAGGGCAGGAATGCCTTGTAACTAAGAAAAGAGGTGCTTTTATCTCAGAGGAAAGGTATTTACATCAAGTATTTGAGGTAAAACTGTTTCTATACCAATTTTCAGATCGATTCACTGAGAAGAAACCAAGCTATCATAGTCTGAAAAATTGCAATCAAGCAGGAATGGCTTACAAATAAAAATTAAACTTTTAAACCTAGTTCTTTTATATGAATTTCTTCAGAAACTATGGTTTAGAATTCCCAGGTCTTAATTCCTCCTTCTACCATTGCAAAACTATTAAGACCTTAATCCACCAACTCAGTTAACTCCTCAAAATTGATGGACTCACTCAATTGTCAGCTCGAATTACACCTCCGCCCCAAGGTTTCCCCCTCAGGGTTTACATCGCAGGTTCCTCTGTGTTCCCTTGTCCTGAAACCACAGACAATTCCATCGTCATTCGACGCATTCAGCAATGATGACCAAATAGAGTGCTTAACCCCGGAGAGCAACCCGTGGCTAATGCTGCTCCACTTAGGCCCACGCTCCCAGAGACAAAAACCAAATACAAATCCGAGTCCAAATCCAAAGCAAAGCATAACCAAATGCGAGACCGATCCGAGCAGAGCAGAGCAGAGAGACCCGGACCCAAAGAATCCATATCGAATGGATGGCCTTATGCAGGCGCCCTGTGTCGCATGATTAACGGCGTTAAAATGCCAATGTGACGCCACATTGTGTACACAAATTAACATTGGAGGAGTTTCTTTTTGGCCAGGCCAGGCATTTCCAGGCCCAGACATGACCAATGCGATCAGCGCGACCCAAGGCCCCGAACCCGAACCTCGGCACCTCTACCGAGGGGACTCTGGGCACTGAGAAAAAGCAGGGTATTGATATGGGAAATAATTATAATTGTTAGAATAGTAGATAATTTATAAATCAACGTATAATATCACAGAATTTAAAATACCACATAAAAAACTTCCTAAAACTGATAATCTTTTTATGTTTTCTATTTCGAATAAGATTAAGTTATTATACGAAGATCTAGGAAAGCTATGGGCTATAAATGATACAATTAAGGATCTACGAAGTGAACGACTCGTTATAATCGAACTTTAAAGTAAGTAAACCAAAGATAATTTTTTAAAATCCAGTCTGAGAATCTTTCAAGAACACATTTAATATTTAAATTAAAATATTGTTTAAGCACAGGCCCTCCTTATCCCATTTCAAGAAGAAAACGATTTCTAAATCAAGTAATAAATACCCTTTTTCAACCCCAAGTTTTTCCGCTCAGTGCAGTCTCTCAGCCTGGGACTCTCAGTGTTATAATTTGAATATGTTTAGTGGGCATTAATGTTATAATGACAATAACTACGTACCGTCTGCGGCCGGTGCAGGCACCCGCTGTGACGTTTGCCTTTTGTTGTCAACGTTAGCTCCCCAAAACGAACCCGTTTCCATTCCCAATCCCAAATCCCAAACCCATTCGGATACCATACCGATTCCCAGTCCCAGTCCCAGAAAGTGTTCCAGCTGCGAGCTGAAAGCACCATATAACATATAAATAAATATCGAAATATCGGGTCTCGCCGAGAGACGCTTGTCGCTACCAGTCAGCGCCTGGCTTTTGTTTCGCGAACAGAAAAAAAAAATTCCCAAAAGAAAGAAAAAATGCCACTAAATCTGGGAAATATATATCCTGAAAGGAATATCCAGCGGCGCCGAAATGACAAAAATAAAATTACATAAAAAATAACAGTTGTTAACTACCGCATCGCATCGATTTCGGCATAAATTTGCGATTGGCTTCTTCGCAAGGCGCCAATTAAAAAAATAAACTTGTTACAGCCGCCACCTTAAACACACAGTCAGATTTTGGCAACTGTACACTTGGCCATAACGCGGCGGGGGAGTTGTGGTAGTCGTCGCCAAAGGGTTTCTCCCATGGCCAGCTGTGCAAATGACTCAGTTAATTTAGAAATTGCCGAAACTAACCATGGGAACTCGGTGGTTTATTGTCAGAACATGATGAAATTTGGGATGGTGAGTTATTTGATTATGACGTGTTCTATTAGAAAGGTTTCATAATGATATTTATATTATATATCAAAAATATAATCAATCAGCTCAATGGAGAGCCTAAGATAAGCCATTATATTATACCAAACATAGTTAACTTCAAAGTATAAATCCTACAAAATCCAAGTCAATGTGTTTAAGAAAATCACCTTATGCACAAATCTGCACAAAAATCTTCTGATCAACTAAGTCAAATCTTCCTAATCTTTTGAACCGAAACAATCGCTAAGGAAGCCAAAGCAAGAGGCGTCACTTGGTGGCACCTTCTTCGATCTTGGGCTGCGATCTCCAACTGTTAGTATTTGGCAACTTGCAGATTGCCAATCCGCTTAACCTAGAAGCAAGCGAACACCCACAGATCTGCCCAAATATTGTATAATAAACTGTTGTCCAAACGCCAAAGATAATCCCATTTAATCCGCACTGGAAATAATTACACAGAGAGCACAGGATCTGGAGATCTTGGGCACAGCAGGATCCTAACTCTCCGGTCTTCTGGGTTTCCTCTGTGGGCATGAAGGGCATGCGAAAGGCGTTAATGCTGCGTGAAATTAGATTTGCAGAGCGATGGGAAAGAGAAAATCAGAGAGTGAGAGAGATGTGGCAGATATATCTGCAGAGTAAGTGCGTCGGGGGACTATTCCACGAACCTCGGACTCGGAGTTACAGTTTAACACCCCGAGATAAATGTGTAGCGGGTTTGGGCGATAACAGGCTCAAAAACTGCGTCCAAAAAGGGCTCAGAGAGTGACACACACGTCGCAGGACGGCATGGGACATGGTCAAAAGCGATTACCACACTTCTTTCACCTTTTTTTTTTTCTCGTAGGAGGCGGACTGTGAGTTGGCAAGGTGCCATTAAAAATTACAACCGAAAAGTGAAAAAAAAGGAAGAAAAAAAAACCGAAGCGAGAATAAATGACAATAAAAGGACATAAGGTTGAAGGGACAAAGGCACCGATGATCCCATTTGATACGAATCTAATTGTGCTAATGGCGCAGAATTCCCGGGAAAAACACCCACACAAGTCGGTGGAAACAATTAAGGATATGTGGCACTGCCACTTCAGCGCGAACAAAGGACTCCTCGACCGCCGGACCCCAAACACACCACAAAACACACAGGCGATACAATGGGCAAAGAAATAAGACGAGGGATCCTCGTCTCTTGGGAAGGAAAGTCAATTTCCCTCGCTTCTCACCTTTTTCAGCTGTTAAAGATATGACAGTTGCTCAAAAAGACGACGGCGCAGATTAGAGCTGCCAGCTGAGAGAGCTGAGAGTCCACCATTTACCGTAATCGCTCAGCTAATTAGACTCTTAATTGATGAGGCTCAGCGGGCGGTCCCTCGCAGACGAGGTCAAAGATCATCCAGACACACAGTTTGAAAGTCGAAAGGTGAGAACAACAACGGCAATGAAATGGTGACGGGAAAAGCGGCACATAATCTAAGAGTTCCTCAAAGCGAAGATTTTAAATTTTAATAACTTAAGAATTCTTAAGTATTTCTATAGATTTCTTACAGATTTAATATACTTTCTTGATGGTTTTAGAAGCTTGGAAGTTTAAATACAGAAAAAGAGGAACTATTTTGAAAGGAAATAAAAATTTAACCTATTAAATTATTTAAAGGGTATTTTACTGTAAGAATCAGAAAAGAATCAGAATCTACTTTAGACTTCTACAACTTTCCCATAGATTCATAGAAGTTTCTGGCGCAGGTGTTCACAGGTTTACTAAAATCTTTGGTATTTTAAAAACATCTGATCCCTTTGCTCACTCTCTAAAGTATTTCGAGCATCTGTTGGTGGCTTTGGCATTTCATAATCCCACGAAAGAAACTCCATGATCGAGCTTATGACTCATAAGTTAAAAAACTTGTCCGAAAAACGGCTGCTGATCATGAGATGATCTGTCGGACATTTTTGGCGATGATTCGCTGTGATTTGTGCGTTCTGTTATATTAAACCTCCAATGAGCTAGGCTTTTGTTAAATCTATAAGAACAGCCAATGAGTCATCGAATTCTTCAAGCTTCCATTTGGAAAGTTTCAGCTTTAGAGTTGAAGATATGCCGACGGCTTTTTGGGGAGTACCAGAAAATGTTGAATCAATACAGTTTTTATAGTTCTTTGCTTAGATTTTCGAATTTAATTTGAAATTACAATTAATTAATCCAGAAGAAATCTTTTTTAATTGCCAGATGTAAATAGAAAATAAATCAAGGATTTACTGATTGATTTTGTATACCAGAAATATTGAAAAACTCAGATTTAATAAAGTTTGAAGAAAATGAAGTTCAAAATTTCGAAATTTAATTAAAAAACGAACGATATCTCCAAAGTAGCTTCTTCCCATAAATTCAAATGGGTTTTTTTTATAAAAAGTTTTGGATTCTAAAACCTCAGGAATTCTACTAGAAAGACTGATTTAAAAACCCCAGAAAACAGTTTCTTCGCCTCAAAAGTTTTGGAGTTTTGTGGAGCTCTACCATTCTTCAACTTCTTTCCATTCTTCCCCCTTCCAACGGTTGCGTCGCTTCCAGTTTTACGCTGCTTTCATTGGACACTCACACACCCTGACAAGCGCACACACACGGCGAAAAAGCTCCGTTGGCCCACACGCACGCCATATTAGAGGCAGCCCCTCTCTCCCTCTAACGCCAGACCAGACAGAGAGAGTGTGAGAGAGAGCGCTACACGCAACCGTATTACGTGTTGGGGTTTTCGCTTCTTCTTTCCGTTTTCTTCATTTCTTAGTCTTTTTTTCCAGTTGTCCAATGAAAGTGGCGTAAAACTGGTAGCGACACTGGACGGGGGGAGGGGGGCGGAAGAACGAGACGAAGAACGAACGCCATTTTCCAGCTACCGAATTGTGGGGAGAAGAAGCAGAGCGGGAGAAAACGACTTACCCAATGGGAAACTGGAATTACGCGTTCTGCGGAGCTGTTTGTAGAGTTGTGTAGAGTCACAGAGTAGAGGTTTTTTCCGTTGGTTAGTGTGGGTTTTTCGTATGTATTTTCTTATTCTCCTTAGGTTTTCTTTCTACACGAATAGATCGATCAAGGTACGTCGCGAAGGAACTGATGAGAGGGAACTGTATACGCACGCTCGAGCGGCACAAAGTTGAATGAATGAAATACTAATAACTGAAAGAAATAGTAGTCGCCTCTGCCGCTGCTGCCTGCTGCTGCTGGCGTCGCTGCCGCTGCCGGCGTCGCTGCTGGCAAGTTGAGGAAGCGACTGCGCAAAGACCGAAGATCATCGCTCTGTCTCTGTCTGTTACTCAATTCGGTGGCACTCAATGTGTTCGTCCGCCTGTGTATGTGTGTGTATCTGTGAGTCATCCAGATCCGAAGTTGGGAAACCGAAACGAAGTTGGAAGTTGGAAGCGAAACGAAGAAAAACGAAGACCAGTAGCCGAAGCAAGTTCTTGAAACCGATCGAAGGGAAAACTTCGGCTACTGCGCATGCGCAACGTTCTAGCCGTCCCTGTTGCACTCACTTTGTTCTTAGCTAAGTGCGTAAGTGCGGTGGCTCTTCGCTCGAAAAACCCGAAACAGTAGCCACAAAATGGCGTCACTTCTAACAGAAGCAAACCGAGAAAAAGCCACAAAATGGCGTGCTACTTAGACTTACCTATTGCGAAAGCCTGCGCTTAGTTTTCACAGGTAGATTTACACACTGGAACTGGACTGCACAGGTATACCGCTGTTGGTAGCACCTCGAAAGCCCGCAACTGTTGGGTAATATTATTAATAAAATATATTTCACTTCCGAACGCTTCTGTGCGCGAGAGTCAACTGCAGAGTTACCGTAACTCAGTTACGATCGAAAACTTCAGGCTTGATGGGTTGAACTTTTTGTGTTTTCCTTTTTTTCGCTCCAGTCTCTCACCCTCTCCCCATCCCTTTCGCTCGCGCTGGTTGAGCGGCAAACGAGTTTTGAGTGCTACCGCTGATTGGTCGTCGCAGGCTGAGCCAAAGAGCGCGGTGAGAGAGAGTGCGAGCGCGTTGAGTTGAGTGTTTTTTTTTTGCGAAGGCGTGTTACCTGAGCTGACTGTTAATTAAGCTTAAGTAAGTCAACATTTCAATTAAGTTAAGCGGCCTAATGAGTGTGCGAGTTCATCATCTTATACGCGGGGCAATAAAGAGTGTTTAAATAGCTTTATATTCTTTATTGTAAACTCTTTCTCGATAAGCTCTTTTGCACTCTTTTTTCTTCTGGCGAAACAGTAACTTTCTTTCACACACACTTGCATAGAAGTGGGCGTGGCCTGGGCTTGTGGCGCTTTGGGCGGCGCTCTGTCCGTCTCGCTTGCTCCCTCTCGCTCTTTTTAACTGCTTCTTAACCCGTTTTACGCTCAGGTGTGTGTGCGAGCGAGAGGGCGGCTGGCATTAAAAACCAGTGGCAGAGCAAGAGCAGAGCAACTGTATTACGCAGCACCGTTTTTTCGCTTCGCCCCCTTTCTTCTCTTTTTCGTAGCTCCATTTTGTTTTATTTCCGAGGCCTGGGAAACTTTTTTCTCTCGCCTTTCCTTTGGCTTTTGCCGCCTCCGCCTTTGCTCTGTCTGCCCTCTGCTTCTTCTTCTTCTTGTGTGGCCTCTTTTAGTAGAAAAAACCAAATATTGATGGTCTGTTTATCTTTTATTTTCAGTGCCTTTGCCATATCTGTTTATCTTTTACGATTTCTCAATGAAAACCGAAAACTGTCTTCATTCAACAAAAATACAAATAAAAAACTTCATTAACTCTTGTGTGTTTTTAATTAAGTAAGCTTAAAAAGGATTTGCTGACCATTTTTTTTTTAATTACGTTTTCGCCTGTCCATAAAGTTTAACAAATTATTTTTGCCTTCCTCTTTTGTCTTTTTTTTGGCTTTTTTAAGTGCAATCCGCTGCTTTTTCGACTTCAACTCCAATTTTGACGGCTTCATCTCTGTCCGGCTTGCTTTTGTTTTTTCCTTGCTTTGTTTTTTGTTAAAATTTGCATATTTTAAATGGGCAATCAGCGGACTCGAAAAGGAGATGTATCGACAATTGTTCAGAGCTTCCTTATGAAGGCGAAACTAATTATGGAACTAAAAAAAGGAGAAACAAAGTTGCAAAAAATAAGAAATCAATTTTGAAACTCCATTTTTGGGGTTTGGAATGTGATGCAATTTATAACAGAATGAAGAAAGAAGTTTGCTTAAATAAATTCAGAGGTTTTATGCTAAGAAAGCACACAAAGCACAGGACAAGCTGTTTCAGGATAGAGCCTTCCCCCATCATCAGTATCCGAATAATTTCATTTAGTCTGGAAATTGTATAAAAAAGAGATTTTAACAATATATTTTATTGATTTGATATCAACATTAATTTTCTAAGAAATATTGATTAATATTATATTATATATGTATTTTAAACTCGAATTTATTTTATTTTTGTCTTATCTTAATTCCTTCTCAAATTCTTGGGATTCTTCTAATCCATTTTCTAAACCCATCTATCATCTATATAACCAATCTGTCATTTCAAAAGACCCTTCACAATATTGCTCAAATACCTTGGCCGCAACTTTCCCAATGGTTTTCAATAAAAACGAATTAAGGCCGAAAGAGAATTCTGCGCCAGCGCAGACAGTGCACACAAAAGTATTAAATTTCATTAATTGCCAAAATTAAAAAGGCAAACAAAATCGGACAACATCAGCAAACAACAAGCAGCAAAGCAGTAAAAAAAAAAGATTGGGTGAAAAAATTAAAAATTCATACGGCAGCGATGCGGTCACATAAATTTTGGAGGAGCCCAAAAAGACCAGAAAACAGACAGATGCAAAAAATTATAATAAATATATACATAAAGGCAGAAATACAGAGATGAATCGGTAGAAGCGGGTAAAATGTCGAAGACGTGTGGGCGTTGAATGGGATCCGTTTGGGGCTTTTTTTTTCAGTATCATAAAATATATTTTTTGTTGTTAATAATAATGAAACTGGACCGCAGCCACCGCAGCAAGGCGTTGTCAACAGTTTTTGGCGAGGATGATGACGAGGCCCACGACTCTTGGTTCCATCTTTCCATCTTTTCATCTCTTCATTTGGCACACGGTAGTTGTCTGAGTTGTCATTTAGCTTCAACTGGCTCTTGGGCCCTCATTCAAGGTGTGGTGTTAATCCCACAGAGGGAAAAACGAAGGGTACAAACCTGTAAAATAATTGAAGATCTTTTGTAATAAGATCAGGACATTACACACTTTTAATAAATTGGCTATTGAAGGTATTAGTTTACCTCCACTCTCTCTTGGTCTCTAAAATTCCCAACTAGGTTTTCTGAAATTTTTGTATCAGTCCAGGGGCTTGAACATTTGGTGAGTTCTTCTGTTAAGATAAGTGTAATATGCTTTTAAATTGGAAGTTAATTTGGCTTACTTTTTCCAGTTTTGTGTGTGACCTTTTCCTTCTTTTTAATCTCTATAATTCCCAAGTATGTTTTCCGGAAGTGCTCGAGTTGCTCATATTTGACTTTGACAATTATTTTGTACATTAAATATTTACTTTTAAATAAAAATATTAGTTTATCTTCACTCTCTTGGTCTCTAAATTTCCCAACTATGTTTTCTGAAATTCTACAACGATTCCAGTGGCTCGAGGATTTGGTAAGCTCTTCTGTTAAGGTAAATGTAGTATGCTCTCAAATTGGGTGTTCATTTGGTTGTCTATTTCCACTTTAGTGTGTGCCCTTCTTCTTCAATGGTCTCTATAATTCCCAACTAGTTTTTCAGGAAGCGCTCGAGTTGCTCAATTTCGACTTTGACAATTCTTTTGCAAAGATTGAAATAATTATTCATAAATAATATAATCAAATTGTAACAGATTTTATTATACAAACCTTTCTTATATTTCCTGAACATTAATACATTCCCTTAAACAATATTTTTCCGAGTGCATCTCCCATCTTCCTTAGCAAAAGTCGTGACTTGATTTATTTTTTCGGCCCGGACTTGTGTGTTTTCACATAAATTTGAATTATGGTCCCCGGCTTGGTCCGCTCGTAAAGTCGCTGGGGTGATGTGTCTATTTTAACAGTTAGTCTCTCGGCGAACGGCTGGCGATCTATCAATGAATCCGTAAGCTGAATGAACTGGCCCCAAAAACTTGATCTCGGATCTCCTCATTTGATATGCGCAGCTTCAAAATCTTTCAGTTTGTATGCTAATTTTGCGTTGTTCGGTTTTCGGTTTCAGTGCCGCGTCGCATCCATTGTTCGCCTTTTTGGCTGTTGTTGTGTTTTATTTAATTTTAATTTTTATTTCGTAAATTTTAATTTTGTTGTCACTTCTGTGGGAGCAGCAGCAAAGGTTTTTCCACTCTACGAACTAGCTTTTTTTGTTTTTATTATAATTGGGGTGCGGTGCGGTTCGCTGTGGTTCGGTAGTATTTTCTGCAGAACTCCATGAATCGACCCGATTGTTTAGTTATAAAAAAAAGCCAAACACTGACACATTGCGAGGCAGCCGCTATAGATATTAATAAAAATTTATGGTATATTTGGAATTTTTGTTCGTTTTTTTCGGTCATTAATTTGCCATAAAGAAGTAGGCAAAGTGTGTGGCAAAAGCTTTTAGAGTTGGCCAGAAAACAGGAGGGAATCGGACTCCATTGTTAGTTAAGATTTTTAAATCAATTTTGATAGCTTAGTTGGGAGAGTTTTTGGTACAAGAAAGTGAAGATCTCTGGAACTTAATTTGAAAATACCTCTAGAAAACCATGTATCACTTGATTCTATAGACCTTATTGAGCAGGGATCTGTGGAACAAATGAATTCAAAGCAGATTATTGACCATTAAATCACTTTACCACTTGATCTCATCCACATAAATGCATCCCCATCCAAAAACTGACCTCTTATAGCACTTATCACTGCCCAATTGATCTCGAAAGGTGTCAACCCATGTCTTTTCGGTTTCTAAATGGGAATTCCTCGCCTTAAAACCTTGTAAATTGTGTGATATTCATTGAAATACACAATATCCCCAATTCCAAACAAATTACATCGGCCCACATCTTTTTTTTCACCTGGATTCTAAGGTGATTTACGTTCGATTTAGTTCTTTTAGTCTTTTTTTCTTCTAAGCGCCACATGAACTTCCGTTCCGAAAAATGGGGGATATTATAATCTCAAAGGTGTCGCCTTGCGTGGGTGCCCATGGATTCAATTCGAAATTAATAGTTTAAGGTTAACCTAGGCGACATTTAATACAGTGCACAGGGAAAAAAATTGGTTATTAATTTTGTAAAGCCTTTTTAAAAGAAAATTTGAAAAATTAGATTAGACAATTTAATATTTGACAATATTTCAAGAAATCACTACGGTTTTGAAGTCATTTAAAACGTTGCTTAAAAGTATGCAATTAAATCTTAAAGTTTTTTTCCGATAACACATTTTGTAGCATAGTTTTAGGCGCTATTTAAAATGATTTTAAAACGCTAGTGTTTTCTGTACCATATTATTATATTATATTATTATATTATAAGTTATAATATATTATAAAATATAATATTATTTTTTAATAAGTTTGTGAGAATTAGGTTTGTTTAAGTAATTTGTAAACCTAAATTAAAAATATTTAAATATGTTTATATTTTAAGTTACAAGTAAAAATTAAATTAACATTCATATAAAACTTACATTTAATTTGTCTGAAGAATTCTAACCTCAAATGTAAGTTTGAAAATTATTTAACGTGTGAATAATACCCCAAACAAAATGAAAAGACCAAAACAAAAATGTTTTATTACATTGATTTGCATTTAAATCGATGTTTGGCGGCGGCGTTACTCTTTCCAAATATTTCGATGGAATGGTGGATATATGGGGGGCTTCGAGGGGGCATAGACCGTTGATGATTACGGGCACAGCGAGCGGTCAAAATGTTGACAATGATCCCAGATATCCCACACAGCGTTCAGGCCGAAACCCAACCCAAAACCCAAAAAAAATCTTTAAAGTTTTCAATGAATTCGTCGTTTCTTTCTTTTCCCTCCACAATTCTTTTCTTTTTTCTTCTCATTTTTTTTTTTTTTTTTTTTTTTTTTTGTGAATGGGTAGCGCCGAAGTTTTCATCCTTCAATTTGAAAACTTTTTCTCTTTTTGTACGATATTAGATCATAAATTATGGAACTTTGCATATATGACAAAACAAATAATTTTTTTGTCGGTCTGTCGTGCTTCCAGTAGCCCCCCCGCTGGGACCTGGAGCCTCCGACTTCCCTCGCTACTCGCTAGTTGGGTCGAAATTTATTAGTTTTTCCATTTTTATTGAGAAATTACAAAAGGCGAGGGAATATCAGGCAAAAGGCCTGGCATCTCTCTGGGGTAGGTGGCGCCTGGCTTAGGGACTAGAGATTCTGGGACCCACAGAGAGAGAGAGAGAGCGGGCAAAAAGAACGAGAAAGCGATATTGGCAGAGGGATCCGATTCCGATCCCCTCACGATTTATGCCCACAAAATGCTTTTTAGCCCGAGGGCAAAAAAAAAAAAGTTAAAAAAAAAACTATACACATTTTTGTTCATTCAAAGTGAAGTCCGAAAAGGGGCAACAGGTTTACTCTTTCTTAGCTTCGGTTTTTGTACAGGGAGACTTGAAGAATTGGGATTAGCCAGGAGAATTTCACCAACAATTCACAATGTGACTTGGTCCTTAATTTTGAACATTTTTAAGTTTCTGCAATAGTTTTCTTTGTTTTTAAATTTTTTTTTTTTCTTCAGGAAATTCACTTTAACGGAGTTCACCTGTAAAATAAACAATGAGAAAATGAAACTCATCCCAGTACTCGCACAACAACTACAACAGGAGCTTGGACAATGAGAGCAAGAGAGCCAGCTGCCTCCCACAAAAAAAGCCGAAGCCGAGGCTCAAAGCCGAATGCAAATAAAAACGAAGCTTGAATCAGGCTCCACGACAACAGCAACAACAACAATGGGAGCAGCCAGAAGAGAGGCCCCCACTTACCCTTGTTGTTGCTGCTGCCAGTCACTCAGTCTCATTGGAATGGAATGGCATCTGCGATGAGAGAGCGGGAGAGAGCGAGCGAGCGAGAGAGGGAGAGAGAAGTCCCTACCGTGGGAAATGAACAGTAGCCGCCTTTTGGCTTTTTGCGCCGCACCAGCAACAACAATAAAAGCAGTAAAAGCAA
Source organism: Drosophila auraria (assembly GCA_008042615.1). NCBI lineage: Eukaryota > Metazoa > Arthropoda > Insecta > Diptera > Drosophilidae > Drosophila > Drosophila auraria. The sequence goes on from VNJW01000641.1 coordinate 44,244, forward strand.
CACAGCAACAACAATCGAGTTTACTGACGTTCCTTCTTCTTCTTCTTCTCCTACTCCCTCCAAGTTGCTGCTTTTGTTGTTGCTGCTATTTGGGGCTGAGTGAGCTTTTGCAATTTCACTGCAGCAGCTCTTTGTTTTTGTTGTTGTTTTTTTTTCGGCTCGGTCGGTCGTCGGCGCATTTCAAATAAGCCTAATAATAATGCAATTTATGCCAAGTGGAAAGCCCCAGCAGCAAAAGCAGTGCAGATAGCGACGGAGAGCGATATGGAGGAAAAGAGATGGAGGGAGAAAGAGAGAAAGGAGGGGATGAGTGAGATGGCACTAAGCTTAGTAAGTAGAAGAGTTTTAAATTTAGCTTTTCTGGAAATCTTAAAATTATTAATTATTTTTTAACTCTACACCACATTTCGTCCACATTTTCTTGAGCAATTATTTGGCTTCAAAGATCTACTGCCTGTTTTCCAACTGTGGAAAATCCCCATTCTTATTTTCCTTGCGTTTTGGAAAAACCTTTTAGCACCTTTGGCCAGGCCATCCACGCAAATCATAACAAGTTACAGGCCAAACCAAATGCCACATTTGGCCAACAAAGAAAAAATAGGAAAACTCCCAATTTTCCGACTTGCCAACTGGCTTATCTTAGTTACTGGGCCAAAACGCGGACAAACAATCAAGTTTGGTAAATAGAGATGTTTGGGATATTGTATGTTCTTGAGATGACCGCTGCGGATGCGGATGCAGCGGTCCAGCACCTCTTTACCGCATTTCGAGGGTTTTCCAGATTCCATTCGGTTTGGTTAGGTTATGGTTTTGGTTACACTTGTACAATAAGTGTTAAATAATTTACTTTCATATTTTCTTATTAAAATAAAAACTGTAGATTTGAAATCAGCTTTTGCGGTATCGATAAGTATGCTACAAAGTATTCTATTAAATTTTTGTCGTTAGATAACTGACTACCCTTTAAATTGATTTAAAATCCTTCATTCTATGGCATTCCTAAAATTTCCTTTTATTATAAATTCAGCAATTTTCAACAGCTTTCTCTTAATTTTTCTCGCAGTGTACAGTGTACGCGGCGGCGTCTTCTGTCAAGTACGTGCGCCATGGGCGAAAGGAGATAGGCGATAGGCGATAGCGCAAGAGCTGCTTCTTCCGTCCCGTTTTTGCGCTCTCACACCGTACCGTTATCTGGAATTGATCGTGGAAGGATCGCACGCGCGTGTGGTTGTAGGTGTTGGTCTGTGTGTGTTTGTCCGAGGAGCAGATAACAAAGAGGTGATAATTGACCGCCCTTTTGGTTTTGGCTTGGCAACCAATTACGAAACTTATCAGCGGCAAACGCGATCGAATCAAACGATCGCCAAGGCGGGCGGGGCATCGCCGGTGGTCCCACATGCCATCCCGCTCTTTCCCAAAAAGGCACTGAGACAAAAATTGTAGCTTAAGATAGTCTAGGAGTAAAATATATGAGCTTCTTCCTAGAAATGCAGAATTAATAGTCGGAATAATAACTTGAATAAGAATAGGGTTGGAAATTATTAGAACAATTAGATAAAATTGTCTTTGAAAGTCCATTTATAAAAAAAAATCAAAGACCCTTTAGATCCTTTATAAACTAATTAAAAAATTTCATGCACAAAAAAAACATTTTCTAATAAACAATTATTTTATATTGGTTTTCTTACATTTCTCTGAGTGTAGATACATATCTCGCACGGATCGCGTGTAAACGAGAGCAACCGCACACCCATTCGCGAGGTGTGAAGAGATCGGGCTTGGGACATCCCCGCGGCTTGGGATATAGACATAAATAAAAACCTATATAGTATGCTAAGTAGTCCTTATCGGCACCGGTTGGGTTTTATGGGTTGTTTGCCAGATCGGTGGTTTGCTGATCGCTGAGCAACTGTCGGACCACAATGTCCTGGTCGTGGGCATGCACCAGGAGAGCCACCTCCAGGTTCAGTTGCGCTATGTCCTCCTTCAGTTTGGCGATCGATTTCTTGATCTGTTGCACTGAGCCTGAGATAAATGGAGAGAACGAGGATTAGCACCTTATATGGAGCATTATAAAGTAGAGCATTGTAGGTGGTTTTTTTTTGGAGGGTTTATGAGCAAAAGGGGCTCTGAGATTTGTTGACTTGTATCAGGGTTCCGAGATATCTTATCATGATAGAGTAAATAGAGCTCAGAAAAAAGGTGTTACTGGTGAAGATCGTAATCTTAGGGGATTGAAATATTTTGTATTTATTATTTTATTTATATAATTAAATTATTGTGTTTAATTGTAAAGAAATTTAAAGAAAAGAAATCGATTTATTCTCCTTTTAAAGGGCCGACAAAATTTTTTTTATGGAGAAGAATCATACAAATTTTAATATGATTTTAAAATACGAATTAACTGGTATCAGTAAAAAGTCTTGAAAAAAGTAGCTATTTCATAGGATTTTCTATGAAATTATAAGTGTTTTGAAAAATCTTATTTTTTTTTAATCTTAAATATAATTTTCTTTAAAAAAAATGCTTTTCTCATTGAAAATACAAATTGGGGCTGTCCATAGTATATTAAATAATCACCAATGTGCCCGTTTATGGTATTTTTTACAATGTAAAAAACGCTCTTGCTGTCCATAAACGCATTATTTTGTTTAAAATTTACTTTATTTAGTTCGGCACTATGCTACTGATAAAATTAAATAAAATTCTGAACAAAATAGTTTGTTTATGGACAGCGAGAGCGTATTTTAGATTGTAAAAAATACCATAAACGGTCACACTGGTGATTACGTTAAATGTATATGGACAGTCCCGTTAAATACAAAGAAGAACACCAATAATACATGATAATATCGCACTAGATTATTTCCTAAAATCTTCGGTTAACTGATCCTTACAAACTCTTATAAAGAAAGTCCCCCTCCAATACTCACTTCCATCGGACATGACCTGACCGCGTCGCTCCATTTCCTCCTTCTTGAGCTCCTGCTCATTCATCACCTCGCTGAGCTGTGCCATTTGCTTCTCCGTGTCCGCCTGGAGTTGATTTTGGGCATACTGGATCGTGGACAACTCGATGGATAGTTCCTTGAACTGCTGAATCAAGGGCTGTAGCTCATTGTTCAGATGCTTTTCGCGACTCTCGACTTTCTCCAGACTGAAAGTGAATTCGCTGTGGAGCTTTTTAAGCTGAGCTTGGGTGGTTTCCGATGCCTCCGCTATGTTATTTCTAAAGGCCTCCATTTGGGTGATGTGCGTCCTCCAGTCGCGGGCATCGGCCTTTACGAACACCTTGAGATGCGGCAGCACCCGTTCCAGCTCCAAATGCCACTCCTGATGGTCACTCATCCGGGCATCCAGCTCTTGGTTCCGCTCATCCAGATTAACGTCGCCAATGGATCTTTTCTGGGGACGATTCAGCCAGTTGAGTTGCCGGAAATTATGAGCCTCCAGCTCCATGTCGCTGTCATCGCTCAGGGCGGCATTCTGTTCGTCCTCCAGTTTTTCTAGGATGATCTCAGCATTATCCTCAAGGTAATCACCGAGAAACTCTTCCTCCTGGGCAATGTGCAGCCTCTGAAAGCCCACCTTGGCCACCTTGCAGGCCTGGGTGGAGAGGACATCCAAGACCATGAGGCAAATGGGTCCGGCTCCGCGTATGAGTTTATTGGGTTGAAAATCCACCGGGACATCCTGGAAAGTAGTTGTTTTATTATCTAATTTTTAGCTAATTATCTATTTTTAACAAAGCTTTTCCAATACTCACAATCTCCTCCAGCATTTGAATGATCTTGGCGGCCACCGTATTGGGATCATCGTACTCCTGCGGCCGCTCCATATCCTTGCCCAGCTTCTTGGACAGCCACCAACATATCAGGGTGAACATGTAGAACTGTTCGCCAGGATTTGTGGCCTTCACAAAGTAGAAACGCGACAGGGGCTTTAGCTTGAATTCCTTCAGCAAATGCTTTTCGTAATTAAGTAATTTCAGTTTTTCCAGCAAGTCATCCGATTGAAAGTTTTGCAGCTGCTGCTGCGTTTTCTCGGCAGTACCGTCATCTTGCTGCATTTTGACGGCTTTTTGTGATATCTGTTTTACTTAAATAAAACTTTGTGGGAACGTGAACACAATTTGTTTTGAAAAAACAGAGAAAGGGTTTCCCTGGCAACCGACGATGGCAAAACAGACGCATGCGCTTTAGGGGATTGCAAATATTGGTTATGTTTACACTAATTCGAATTAGGATTTAATTCAGAATTATTTAAGTAAGAACAACTAGATTTGCTAATAAACTTTTTTAATAACAAAACTTCAAATTATTGGCGCGCTTTACGTTTATCGATATATTAGGAACTATTGGTCACTTTAGTGATTGACCTGCTTTTTTGGTATTTTCTAATGACCTTTGTTGGCCCTTTACGATCTCCGATAAAAAGTAAAAAAGGCTCTTCGAAAAACTAAATAGTTTTTCGCAATTCTTATTAAAACATTAGGACATTTAAAATATATATTTATTAAATTGTACTATGTTTTGCACTGCTTACAGAAGGAATGAGTATTTTTGCACTGCTTAAGTATTTTTTAATTTCAGTATTTTTTTTGGTGTTTTATGGGTGATACAAGCGATCAGTTTGAGGTCACACTGTAACTAGCGTCACTTTTGAAAAAATAAAATATAAACAATTTTAGAAGCAACGCCTTGGATAGAATTTAATTCTTTCGTGCAATATGAATAACCTGGACCTGAATTCTCTGAGTGTAGATGACATTGTGGAGGAGTACAAGTTGCTGCACAATCGCCACCAGCAGCTAAAGACCCAAAGTGATCAGGATGCCCAGAGGATTTATGAACTGAAGCGCAACCTGGACACCGCTCTGGCGGCTGAAGCGTATCTCACACAGGAACTGGAACAGTTAAGCACTCAGCCGCAGGACACCAACTCCAGTGGGAATACCCATGAGCTGGAGGAACTGCGGCGTAAGTATCGAAACCTGCAGGCGGAGCAGGAGTCCCTGCAGCTGGACTACGACCAGAAGGCGGAGGAAGCGAGGGATCTGAAGGCGCAACTGGATGCTAAGGAAAGAGAGCTCTCGGAGAGAGCTAGCGTGGGTTCTAGGGACCTTCATGAGGATTGTGTGGCACGCATTAATGCCTTGGAGTTGGAGAACTGCGAGCTGATGCAGAAACTGGCGGATTACGAGGATAACAGTGCGAAAACTACCCTAGCGGTGGCCGAAAAAGATGTAATTATATTGGGTTGAAGTATGTAAATATATCTGTATTTATTTATCCTTAAATCTCACATAGAAAACCATTGAATGCCTGGAAGATCGCGTGAGTTGCATTGAACAGAATCTCACTTCTAAGCGCGATGAGCTGGAGGAGAAACTCCAGTTGCTGGAGAGCTGCCAGGAGCAGCTGGTGGATGCTAATGCCAAAATAGCTTTGCTTACCTCGGCCCCGGAAAATAATGGTGGGTATTGAAGCCCCTTAATCCTCTAAGAAACCATATTCAATTAAATTTTATAGATCGCAAGGGCAACTCCCTGTTCGCTGAGGTTGATGACCAAAGGCAGGCCATGAAGCAGCTGCTGGCTGCCCAGAAAAAGAGCTATTTGGATATGAAAAAGACCTACTCGGAGAGCCAGTTTGAGATTAGACGCCTGACGCGAGAGAATGTGGCCATGCATACCGAGCTGCAGGCATGCAGCACTATTTTTTGCAGTGCAGATAAAACATATCGAAGTAAGTCAGAATCTGTAGTACCTTCTTCCTATAAAACCTCTTGTATTCTCCCCAGGCAAGCTAAACGAACGCATTCGCCATCTAATGGCTTCCAACGAGAGCCTGGAACGGCAGCTAAATCTCTCACAGGAGCGCCTGCGGGATCTGGCCAAAGACAAGGCGGTCAACTGGCTGGATTCGATGTTGGATTTCTGCAAGTATGAGTTGCCAAAACGCATCGACAGCGCTCTGGCCTCGCTCGGCAATCAATTGCTGAGCCTCACCAGCTACGGCCTGTTGTTGCTGACAAGTTAAAGGTAGCTTGCCAACCCCCCCCTAATGCGTAATCCTCCTCATCCTTCCCCCCCTGCAAATTTAGACGCGAAACGCACGAGCTGAAGACGCAGGTGCATAGTTTGCGTATCCAAAAGGCCGGACTGGAGGATCAGATGCGATCTGTGCAGCAGCAAATGGCACGGTATAATATGTAAATCGTAAATTTAATCAAATTGTAATATATATCTTTCACTTCTTAATTACAGTTGGCGCTTTGAGTCTTTAAAATCCCGCTGCGTGCTCATTGATCGCGAAAATTTGCTGACGGAGCACAAGATCGACTTTAAACCCATGCAGGCCATGGAGTTTAATATCAAGGAGGCGGAACTTCAAGCTGCCCTGCCACGAATTGTCAGCGTGGCTTCAGCCACTCCTTCGGCATCTCCTGCTGCTCAAACTGCTACAGAGACAGCACCCACAGCTGCAGACGAACCTATCACTGAACCAACCAACGAAATAATAATTCTGGATACGCCTTTAAAACCAGTTACAATAGAGGAGAAACCTTTGAGTAAAGGATCTCCTGTGAAAATTAAAATCGAAGGCGAATCAGGCGTCAATCCCTTGGGAAAACTTACTTCTGTTAAGACCATAATGGGGTTTAAAATCAAAAGAGAAGCAGATTCAAAGGTAGAAGAAAAAGTACAGGAAAATATGCAATTGGAACCTCATTTAATTAAAGAAGAGGCAATCGAACATAATACCCCTAACGAACTCCTTTCAATTAAGCAAGGGGAAACACAGGAAACCCTTCAAGAAGTACCAAAACCCCAAATGAAAGGCACACCTATCAAGGGTCTCCTTAATTCGCTAAAAATCGAAGATGATGAAGAATCGCCAAAGCCTCTTAAAGATGTAAACCAAAATGATGAAGAAGAATCTCTTCTTAAACCAACAGAAGCTCATTCCAAGCCTTTAAAGAAGGGCACACCTGTCAGGCCCCGCTTGGGAGCCATCAAAGTCAAGTCCAACGAAGAATTACTCTTCCATGGAGGAGATGCTGGCCAAAAAGTGACACCTGCTAAGCCCCAGCGCAAGGGAACTCCTGTGAAAAAGATAAACTTCGGGAATAATAACACGAACAGCGATGATGAAGGGGAAGCCTTGGGTGTCACACCCTCAAAGACAGAAGAAACCGAGGGCATTGAAATCCTCGATAGCCCCACGCCACAGAAACCACAGCGCAAGGGAACACCTGTTCGAATTGCCATTGTTAAAGACTCCACAAACGATAATGTTCGGTCCATTTTGACCAAGAAGCGAGACATCTTTGCCGAGGACTCCCACAAGGTGGTCAAGTTCAGCGAGAGCGATCCCATCATTCACAATTTGAGTCCAGCTAATCAGGTTGCCAAGGAAAATGAGAAGCCGACGGAATCGGAGGATGCTAAGGATATTAAGCCCACAATTCGGAGGCCCGTGGTTCGTCGCATTGTTGTGAGTTCTCGGAAACCAATAACGAAATGATGCAGAGAACTTTATGGGAATTTTTAAGTTGAACTTGGACTTGGCCATAACTTAGCCTTTAATTAGAGACTACAGAATAATAGGATTGAAATAAAGAGATTAATATTAATAATAACAATATTTTCGGTTTCTTTTATTTAATTTTTGTGTATTTTTATTAAAAAATAAGAAACTATAAGTGAACTGAAGTGTTATTACACATTTCTGTAACTTTTTCTTTCGACTTCGGTTTGCTTTTTTGCATGCTCTCAGCCTTGCATTAACATTTATCGTATAATTACCGAAACTTTTGAGTTTTTTATAACAAATCTTCACATTTAGGTTACATTTAATATTGGATGGAAATTAGCCAGGAACTTATTAGCAAGTGTCATACAAGCATTATTTTTGCTATTTCAAATGCTTGTATGACACTTGCTTACAAACTCACTGATAATATGTAGAATAAATAAAATTACTTAGTAATAACACAAATTTACAAAGAGTACTTTATCTTTTGGTGTGTAAACAAATATTATTTTCGCACTGTTTTCCGCGTAACCTTCTCCGAGAAACGTTTCAGAACCGAATGAATATTTATACCACGTATTTTCATCTTATATACTCTTCTGAAGAAAGCTGCAGCGAGTATCCAACAATTTACGGAATTCCCCTTAATTTAATCGGATTTATATTCTAGATATAGCACTCAGGAAACTGATACTGGGCTGTCGGTATATCACGTAATCACGTTTTTGACTATTATGGACCCAATTCTCAGTTCAGCTGACTGAATCTGAGATTTATACGCACATTAGGGGCTCTTCATAAATTAGATATTCGCTTTGCCTACCATATCTCGAAAAATAAATTTTCTTTTTGCTTGTGGTTTGCCCGATACCTCAAAAAACTCACACTTTGACGATTCTTTGCTGGCCTTTTTTTGGGGCGGACACAGTGCTGCAAACTCAGCTGAAGAACCGGCGCGACCTCCTCGTTTCGGCAAATTCCCCGCCAAAACAGATCGGGAGAGCCTCCAGCATCATTGCCTGCAGGGTTCTCGGCACCACACCGGAGTCCACCGCCCTTAGGAACTTGCATAACAGTTTTACGTCTGTGCATTGCTCCAGCAGAAGCGCTTCCAGGTCCTCGTTAGATGGCGATCCTGCTGGCGATTTTGCTCGCAGCTCTGGAGACTTTGCTGCACGTCCTTCTCTAGAGTGAAAGTATGGAGTCCGGAAGATCACCTTGCCACTCGACGATGAGCAGCTCCTTATTGTTCATTGTTTTCTTTCAGATGTTCTCCTTTATTGGACAAACTTTCTGCACTTGTTTCGCATGTGGCTGGCCGCCAAATTGCCAAATTGCCAGATCGATCATTTTTGGCCGCCAAATTGCCAGATCGGTCATTACACCTGCCCCGGCGTTGCCACTGCTCGGAGAAGCTCATTGTGCTGACTCCGGAAGTGGCCAAGATGATTTTTAGCTCTTAGCTAATGTTGAAGAGCTCCTAGCTTGACATTTGGTGCCCAGCCATGCTTTAAATTCACGAAAACAACAGAGTAAGCGATTAAGTGCACTCAGAGAATTGTTGCTCCCTTTATACTAAATGCAAAGTTCGTAATTAATTTCCAAACAATAAAACACACAATTTTGTTATTTTTTCTCTAGCATAACTTTAATCTCTAACTTCACAGTGTATTTTCTTTTCAGTGTTAAAAATGGCACAGTGTATTTTATAACAAAGCTCAAAAAAGCAGACCTAGGAAACATCCCTTGGTTCCTCAACATCCTGTTTCGGCAGCACTTCCTCCACAAAGGACAGATGATCGTAAATGGGTGCGGTTGGCCCGGCTGCCAGAATCTCATCCGTGTCCTCCGCCTGGTCCTCCTTGATCTCCGCATAGAGCTGATAGGGCAGCTCCGCTGGCAAGGACTCGTAGGTGACATGGTGAGTCCTCGAGCAGGCGGATTCCCTGTGATTCCCCGTGCAATTGCAGATGGAGGCAGCTCCACTCACTGGCGTCTCATAGCCATCGGGCAGGGGATCCGTTTCCAAGTCCACCGGGGAGGAGCCATTGCCTAGGGGATACCGCACGATATCCACGTGATCCACAAACCGGGAGCCACTCGAGGCTTTCTCGCCGCCACCAAAGCAGGGCAATCTCGAGACGTAGTAGGACAGGTGGAACAACCGCTCGCAGTGGAGGTACAAGTACAGCAGGAGGAAGAGGAAAGCAATGCCCAGAGGGAGCATGAAGACAATTATCAAGGCTCCCTGCCGCTGACTTCGATGCAGTTCCACGGGATTGCCATAGAGCACCGTAAAGGTGGACATATTTCCTGGCGGATGGATTACAGGAACCGGGGCCCCGGCATCTGATGAGCCATTGATCCTCACCTGCATAATCCTCTCCAGCTTGGCAGGCGGCTCCCTGGGCGCTTCCTGTGGGCTGCAGCTCAGGCCATTGACATTGATGTGGGAAATGTATTTGGAGTACTGGAAAAGCCGGAAAAGCTGCGGCTGGGTGTGTGAAAAATTCAACAGCCACTGACAGCTCCAAGGGTTGCCATCGATCAGCAGTCGGAGCTGTGGGTCCCAATAGGCATCGTTGCTTTTTTCCACATCCTTAAGGCTCATCAGTTCGTTGGACCTCAAGTCCAGGTGATGGAGGGTCACAGGTGAAATCAAGACCAGACCGAAGAGCGACAGCGTGTGGAAGTGATTCTCCTGCAAGAAAATCCTCTCCAGGCTGGTCATCCTCGAGAACCACTTGAAGTCCAGGTGCTTTAATTTATTCCTGCTCAAATCCAGAGTGGTAAGAGTGCTTGGGCCATCCAGAAAGGATACTCTAAGGAACTTCAAGGCATTGTTGCTCAGGTTTAGGTTGGTAATCTCTAGATTTCGGGGAGGATCCAAGGCGAAACTTCTCAACTGACAGTTGGTGATGGTCACATTAATCAGCTTGGCTATGCCCTGGGAGAGAAGCAAGTCTCCTGGCTGGATGGGTGTGTCTTCAACAGATAGATCCCTTAGAGTTTCGGGTAGGAAATTAAAGAATTTGTCTTCTATATTTTGGATATTCTTCAAATGCAATCCCTTCAACTCTGGCAGCTGCCGGATGAGGTCATTATCCTTAAGCACCAAATCCCTTTCATCCTTTATTATCAGCTCCTCCAGCTCAAGGCCACCTTCAAGGATCTCCATTAATTTTAGGGAGTTCTGCCGCAGTTCTAGGCGTCTCAGGTGAGGCAACTCCTGGAAGGCATCCGCTTTTAAAGATCCAATTTCATTTTCCCTGAAGATGACAGTCGTGAGATTGGGTAGAGCAGCTCCACCACAGCTTAGTTTCAGGGTTTCATCATCCACAAATCTTTGGATCTCGAGGCTCTCCAGATTCACGCAATTATCCAGATACTCCAGGCCATAGCTGGATATACCCAACGGCGGTGTCTGAGAGCCATCGAGGAGTACATGCCGCTTTCCAGCCACCCTTTGGGCACCCAAATCGAAGGGACTCAGCTCCTGGCTAAGATTTCCACTGCAGTCAATGTCCAGCGGGAGGCCAAAGTCGCCACTAATCCTGGCCAGCGAAGGCGACACATAGAGCGTTGCCCGGATGACGCAAGAAGGAGTCATTGATGTAGTTGTGACGTTGCCGGAAGACAGCTGCTCATCGTCAGCCACCGCCACCGCCCGCAGCACGTGCGACAAAATCAGAACGAGAACGAGGAAGACGCACTGCGTCATCGGCGAGCTGGTCATTGGAGCGTGTCACCGGGAATCTACCGTACTTTGTAGGAGAGTCGCCTTCATCCGCTTGCTCGCGTCGCGTGCGAAAATCAAACTGAGAGGCGACCCTCACATTGGGAAAGCCTGAACGATGAACGCTGAACCGCTGAAAAGTGGAAAACCATCGGCAGAGCGCACCTTTGGCTTCCATTTCAATATGCTGCGCCCCGCTGGCCATGCCATCGTCTCAGATAATATAGCTACCCATTCCCCAATGATGCTGGGAGGGTATGATGGGTTCGTGGCGAAGAGATAAAATCTAGGCGGCCTTATTTATTATTTTATTAATTTATAAAATAGTCAAGAGTTGCCAAGAATTTATTTTGAAACAAACAATCAAATTAATAAGCATTTTCCCATTATTTTTCCATAAAAGATAATTTTAAAATCACGCTTTAATTTTTTTATAAAAATGCTTTAAGGGCTTTCTTTATTTTAGGCTTTAATTTATATAATATTAATAATATTAAATATTTTGAAAATTAAAACAAAATTCTTTTCTTGTCTGTCTGCCTTTTAGGCAGCCGAGAGTAGTTGAATTGTTATTTATATTTAAGCCTTTGGTTTTAGTTTCCTTACTTAGTCTTTTTCTAAATATTAAAAATATTATGGTATTTTGTGTAAATATAATTATTTTCGAAAACTTTTAGGATCTTTATTTATTAAAAATAAAAAGACAGCAACGGATACTGGTGAAGGATAAGATGGCTTCCACCTGAAACAGCTGTTTAATCAAGCTAGCTGCTGATTTTTGGTATTTGGAATTAAGTATAGTTTTGATTTTATTGAAAACTAAAAAGAAAAAAACTGAAGCATTCTTTAAATTAAGAAATACTTGCTATATTAATTTATGAAGTCAAAAAGTATTCACCAAAGGTATCTTATAGTCTCGAATCTTTGAAACCTTACCAAGAAAAAGGTATCTTTATAGTCTCCAATCTCTGTAATCTTTGCATTTCTAGTTGTTTTAATATTAAAAATTATTTCTGAGAGAATCTGTGTTATATATTTAGACCGCCTGGCGCTCTACTCTCTGGGGACTCTCTTTCTCCGCAGAATAAATGCTTCCTATTTGCTCCGCTTCTTTCTTTCTTCTTCTCAGCTGTCATCGGCCTGAGACTGCTCGCTCTTCGCCCTTTTTCCCCCCAAAAAAAATCCATTCCAATTCCAAACACTTTTCGCACACAAAATCCATGCTCCCCCCAAGTGGCTGTGGAAATTGTTTACATATTTTTATATATATCTGATCGGCGGAATATACTGCATGAATCAGCTGGCCAAGTGGATTTCTGAGGAAAGTATTGTTTACATTGCACATTTTGGAACGGCAATTGTTGGTCATGTACTTATAAGAGCTTGGGAATGAGATCATCTCAGGGAAGAGGCGCAATTAGTCCTAAATTGGAATTAAAGTTGGGAACATAAGAATATTTAGCAGTTAATATTTTGTGTTTGAGACTAAAATATGATTGGCTGGAGATGAAAACAACACGTGGAAAAAAATGGGAAAATATGTAGAATTTTAAGGTTTAGAAACTTTTAATAAAGCTTCTAAAAATTGTTTCTATCAATTTAAAACAAAAAACCGGTTGTTTAAGGACTCAAATAAAAAAGTAATCGAAAAAACCGCTTTTTTTTTGCCCTCTTGTACGCTTTACCTGCACTGTACACGCAAAGCAGCAACAACAGCTTATGCACTTGTCTGTATATGAGGGCACACATATACATATATCCATTCCTCGCTTCTGTCACTTTTTGCCTGCAATGCACAAGCAAAGTAGCAACCTGAGCAACTTATAAGCCACTTAGTGGCGAACGGTAGAGTTATTATCTTTTATAAACTAAAGTAATCCCAATCCCGATCCCATTTAAAACCAAAATCAATTAAAAAACAGCAGTAAAAAGATTACTTTAGATGATCATCAGAGAGTGTGAAAGTATCATTGTCTCGGTAACGCCTTAGAAGAAGAGTCCAAGCAACCTGATCATATGGTTGCAATGCTGCAAGACCAAAAATCATCAAGTTGCCCGGACTCCCCGATGGAACTGATCCAGGTGCCAGACCTAGACCTTTCCCTTCAGCGTTCGAGGGTTACCGAGTCGTCCGGTCGTGCTGCTCGTGTTTATCCGAATCATACTGGGTCGCTGGGAGTTCCCAATGCCAGCGGCACCACTGGAATTAATGCCAACCCCGCCGTTTGGATTCGTCATTGAATAAATGTGCCGCCGCAGAACCCTTATGTGCTTCTGCGACACCTCAAAGTTGTGCACGAGCGTGTGGAGTTGCGTCTGGAGCTCGGCTATCAGGCTGTCCCGCTCCTGGATCAAGCTCGAGGTGGAGTTCTGACTCCGGCTCAGCTTCAGCTCCAGGTCGTAGATCCTCTTCTGCAGATCTCGTCGCTGCTTCTCGCTCTGCTCCCGATGGCGGGAGAGCTGTCGCTTGCTGCTCACCTGGAGCTGCTCCAGTTGCTCCTTCATGGTGGACAATTCCCGCGTTAGCCTCGACTTTTCCGTCTTCAAAGCCGAATTGTAGTTCTTGAAGATCTTGAGATCCCGCTCGGCAGCCTTTAGCCTGTTGACGGCCGCCTGCTTCTTGCGCCCGAGATCATCGATCTTGACCTTGAGTTGCATGGCCTCCTGTTGGAGGACATGTAACTTATCCGCCAGCAGACAGTTCTCCCGCATTACCTTCTCGTACTTGGTGTGCTCCTCCCGCATCATCTTGGGCAAGTGGGAGACGCTCTTCAGCTTGGTGTCTATCTTGGACCGGAGACTGTCGATGTCGTGGTAGATGCTCGACTCCAGCTGCTTGTTGTTCACGTGCAGCTTGTCGATCTCGTGCTTCTGGGTGCTCATGATCTCCTGGGCCTTCACGCACCGCGAGTGGTAGTCGGCAATCCTTTCGTGCTGCTGCTGGATGAGCGCACGGAACTGGACTTGCTCGCTCTTTAGGCTCTTAATGGTGGTCAGGAGGTGGCCCAGGTTGCCGGTCTCACGATCTCGTTCGTGCTTGTAGTGGCGATCCTGCAGGAAGACAAATATTTCTTAATTAAATATTATATTTTAGAGTAGAATCCCAACCTGTGGCGTGTTAATCACATCCTTGAGCACATGATAAACGTCCTTGTAGGCCGAGGGTTTCAGCTCTTCGTCCTGCTGCTCCAGGGATCTGTTTCGCCGCTTGGCATGCCGATTGGCCAGAGTTTCCACAATCCGGCTATCGAAGACCTTCTGGTGATGGGAACTCCTGCCGGAAGATGATGACGAATACTTCTTCTTCCGCGAGAGATCGTCGTAGGAGCTGTGAGCCGATAGAACGGTCATGAAGCTGGTGTTGCTCGGCATGATCTCGGGACTCTTCCGCCGGATGGTCATCTGGGAAGTCACACTGCTGGCCGAGTTGTAGAAGGGATCCTCGGGGTCCGGCTCGCTCTCCATATCCACCTCGGAGTTCGGATGGTTCCTGGTGGCCACGAACTGGTCGTGCTTCTGCTGCATCTCGCTCAGCTCGTAATTGATCTTCATGTACTTCTCCTCCAGCTCCTTGGTGGTCTCATTGTACTCCTTGAGCTCCTGCTTGTACTTGCACAGTTCCTCCTTCAGCTTGCTGCCTATGGCTTCCGCTTTGGGATCCTTTTGATACTCTTCTAGATCGGCTTCTCCACCGCTCATGATGCTATCCCGATCCCGATCACGATCGCGATCTCTATCCTTCTTCGTTGGCAACTCCAGGACACTAGGACTGCTGTGCTCCATGAAGGTCAAGCTGCTGTTCGTAGCACTTATGTTCGAGCTCTTCCGGGAGAGACTGACATAGCTGGACTTCCGGTCAAGCTGCTCCTTTTCCATACCCATGTTTCTGGGTATTATTTATATTGGTAACCTCCGACTCTGGCTGATTCTGCGGACGAAATTCCAGTGGCGACCCCTTTTTACAAAAATTTAGCTTATTGTGTTTATAAATTGCACTTGGTGAATTTTTTTCGCTGTTTTATGGCCAACAGAGAATTTTTTATGACGTGACGCATTTGTTTACCAAAAAAGAAAAAGAATTATTTCTACGACTTTACGTAAATTATTTGTTTGGAAACATGTTGTTTCGCCTACTTGAAATTTAAGAAATCTTTAATTAATTACTCTTCATTAAATAAATTTATCTATGCTCTTAGTAAAAAAATATGTATGTCTGTCTTTTTCTCGCTTTTTCTTCCACCCTTTGCCTGCAGTGTACAAGCAAAGCAGCAACAACAGCTTGTAAGTTCCCCTTAGTTTTAAGCGAGAGAGCTCTGTGCCCTGTGCTCTGAGAGTGATTCGCTTTGCCTGCATTGTACAAGCAAAGCAGCAAAAACAGCTTTTATGTTCCCCTTAGA
Source organism: Drosophila auraria (assembly GCA_008042615.1). NCBI lineage: Eukaryota > Metazoa > Arthropoda > Insecta > Diptera > Drosophilidae > Drosophila > Drosophila auraria. Next base: position 59,915 of record VNJW01000641.1, read on the forward strand.
AGCAAGTGAGACAGCTCTTTTTTAGCTTTACTCTGAAGAGATCTTCGCTTTGCCTGCATTGTACAAGCAAAACAGCAACAGCAGCTTAAAGGTTTAACTCAGTAGCAAGCGAGAGAACTATTTTAGCTGCGCTCTGAGAGATCTTCGCTTTGCCTGCATTGTACAAGCAAAGCAGCAACAACAGCTTATAAGTTTAACTCAGTAGTAAGTGGGGGAGCTCTTTTTTGGCTTTGTTCTGAAAGTGCTTCGCTTTGACTGCATTGTACAAGCAAAGCAGCAACTCATTAGCGAGCGAGAGAGCTCTTTCTTAGCTGTGGTCTGAGAGAGCTTCGCATTTCTGCTCTCTGATTACAATTAAGCAGAATCTGTTCAGAGAGAGTCTGCTCTTTTAGGGTTTCTTTTTCATATATCCTTGGGAGCGTTGGCCAGCTTTATTGTTTAATAATTCCCATGCTTATTCTCCAATTGTACTCAAATTTGGGGAAAATCATCTGATCAGTTTCCTTATACGTTTAAAATATTTATAACATGATATAATTATCTATAATTGTACCATGATTTATAAGAGAGGTAGTGGGCGGGGCAATAGTAGAGAACAGTTCTCAAACCCAGTTAACTCAGGCCCTTCGTTCAGCTCCCTCGTGATCCGAGTAGGCCATTCCAAATGCGCTCCCAGCTGTCGTCCAGCTAGAAAACATCCCAGGGTCTCATTCAGTTTCATTTTATTCGTTATCAAAGAAAGCAACATATTTTCGGAATTTTCTCGCCTCAGAATATGTGTAAAATTTTCGCCAGAATTGAAGTAGAAAGACAAAATCTTTAGTAAATTTGAATAAAAATAAAAAATCAAAAAAAAAAAAAAGTGTAAACTTCGAAAGAGAAATACTTCGGGAATTCCGGGAATTTGTAAACGAATCCTAAGTCGCGATGGCGGAGATTAGCGATTACACCGAAGAGGGTGGTGGTGAGTTTGATGATGAGGAGAAGCATTTCATCGTGGAGGAGGCCGGCGGCATGCCTGAGGAGGAGCACGAGGAAGATCTGTTCTCTCGCCTGGGCGAGTCCTCGGACGATCCCGAGCAGAAGCGCATGTACATGGAGTATTTGTCGCTGATCAAGGAGATCGATTGCCAGAACAAGATCATCCAGGACATCAAGGCCAACATCATGGACATGTGCGCCAAGCCCTGCAAGACGCGCAACGAGCTGCGCGAGATCAAGCGCCTGAGGATCTGCATGGAGCAGGAGAACATCAAGCTGCACGTCATGATGAACCGGGCCATCGAGCTGCAGAACTTTGGCTCGCATCGCCACTACCGGGAGCTGCCCATGACCACTACCGTGGACGAGGATAATCTCTCGCCCTACATGTGCGGCATTGGTCCTTGTCCGCCGGAAGAAGGTGGCCAGGATATCTGCAGCCCCGAGTCCACCCCCTGTCCCAGTGTTTGCGGTGGCGGTCAGCAGGACTCAGGCCAAGAGGACAAGCTGATCCTTGCCCTGCAAAAGGCCATGCAAAAGATGAAGGGCGCCTGTCCAGAGGACAAGAAGATGATCGAGGAGATAGCCTGCGCCATCATGAACTGCAAGAAGCCGCAGCCGGTCTGCAGTCCCTGCCGACCTCCTCCCAAGCCCTGCCCGGAGACCACCAGCAGCACCAGTAGCGATCCCTGCTCTCCCCAGCCGTGCCCGCCGCCGCGTCGCAAGTCCAGGCCAGCGCCCTGCCCGCCGCAGCCTTGCCCCCAGTCCAGTCCCGCGGGGAAGAGCGAGTCCATGGAGAAGCTGAAGCGCCGCATCCAGAGCATGCAGAGCTCGGTGAAGAAGCTGCTCCAGGAGGTGGGCAATCGCGATGGCCCAGCGGATCCCTGCGACGACTATGACGACGAGGAGGAGGAGGAGGATCCCTGCGCCAGGCCCTGCCCGAGGACGCCGTGTCCCGAGGATCCCGATCCATTGGTCATTTGCGGCGGCAAGCGCAACACCAAGGCCGACAAGTACGAGAAGATGAAGGAGAACTATACCAGGCTGCTGACCGAGTTCCAGCGCAAGGACTGCCAGATGAAGGAGCTCCAGAAGAGGTGAGTTTTTAAGGGCTTGGTAAGGATAAGAAAATGCTAGCTTGTATTTCCCTTAGGATGAAAGGCATCTGTGGTCCCTGCCCTGCCAAGGGTGGCGATGGCGATGCCGATGCCGCTGAACTCAACCTCCTGCGCGCCCGCGTCAACGAGCTGAAGGAGGAGCAGCTGGAGTTCAAGTGCATCATGAAGGAGCAGTCGCAGCAGCTGGAGGATTACCGCAACAAGTACCTGCTGGCCCAGCAGAAGGTCGAGGAGCAGTGCGTCTCCCTGGAGAAACTGAACATGAACAATAAGCGCATCGAGCAGCAGATCAACACGGAGGTCAAGGAGATCCGTGCCAAGTTCCAGGAGAAGCTCAACGAGCTCCTCCACTTCCCCAAACTCCTGGAGAACGAACAGCTAAAGTTAGCTCAGGTGTGCAAGGAAAAGGACGAGATGCAGACCAAGCTGGTGGTCGTGTGCAAGGAGCTGAAGGCCTGCAAGACCCAGCTGGAGCAACCCTCCATCGATGTGAGGCCCCAGCTGGCCCAGTGTCAAATGGAGCTCTCGCAGGCCCGCAACGAATTGGAGGAACTCCTCCGACAGCGCGATCTCTTCTGCGAGCAGCTCAAGTCCACCCAGGATGATCTGGACACCCTGCGCACAGAGTCCGCCAAGATCATTGCTGGCACCAAGGAACGCGCCGAGCTGATCAAATCCCAGCAACAACAAAATATCAATCGCTTGGAGAAGGAGCTGGCCCAATGCCGAGCCACAGCATCGCTGTCGGTCAATGATCGCGAGGCGGTGATCCGGGAGATGCAGGGACAACTGAACACCTTGTCCTACAGCTTCGATGCGGCCCAGAAACAGATCAAGACCCTGCGCAATCACATAGCCTATGTGTCCAACGAGAACTGCTTCCCCGTCAAGTGCTAGGCGGGATCCTTCATCATCAGCGTTATCCTGTGCCCGTGTGAGATGATGTGAGGTTCCTGCGTTCGAAAGCATCAACATTTCCCCCAAGATATGACCATAAAAAAAATTGTTTGTCAATCCAAATCTCAGTTAAAGCTAGTAAATAGTAAATATTATACATACTGATATTTGTGACTTTCTATTAAGTTGATAAAGCTCTCATCATACCCGTATATGTAAGCTATAATCGTGATTTTCGATTTTCGGCCTACAATAAATAGATTTTTTTTTAGAAAATTTGAGCTAAATTGGATAAAGAACATGAAAGTTATTAATGTATGCTTCTTCTTCTATGTTGAGAGCGCACATGCTCAACATTTCCCTAGCAACATTTGCCTCTTATGGGTGTTGCTCAACATGTTTCTAGCAACATTTGTCTTCATTTGTCAACATTTTCTTTTTTCATATATCCATATGCTACTTAATTTTACCTACAATGCTTTGGGTACCGGGTATCTTACAGCCGGTAACACTCGACTGTAGCTTTCCTACTCGTTTAGCTGTGGTAAAATAATTCCTTAGTAACAAAGACTACCACTTATCCCAGATCGTTCCCTATCTGCTTTTAAACAGAGCTCCTACTTTATATAATCTAATTTAAGCAAAACAATCAAGTTGCTTGTGTTTGGCGCTCCATAGGAAACAAATATATGGACATTGCTTTATTATTCTGGCATATTTGAGAGGAACAAGCTACAAGTGGTCGTCTTTTTTTGTATGTACGTTAAGGAGGAACGCGGCTAATGGCACACAGAATAACTACAGCGATTTGACAGCCAGTCTCTTCATTTTGGGCGCATTCTTCTTGGACTGACGCTTCTGCTCTTTGAGCTCCCAGCGGCGTTGCTTCTCTGGATCCTCTTCGGCCAGGATACGCTCCTTCTCCTGCTTGCGCTTATCCTCGCGACGCTGGGCAGCGGCCTCGGCCCTGGCGGCATGGGTGCTCTTCAAGAACTCCTCCTCGACACGAGCACGGTTCTTGTCAGATTTGGCTTTGCCCTGGAATGTGTTCATAGTAAAGTTCAAGGATAATTATGAATCAATCAAGGACCTACCTCCTTGGACATGCGATAAGTCTTCAGACGTTCCATCAAATAAAAGATCAACAATAACAACGGTTTAATGGTCTCCATTTCAGCATGTTTTGGCAAATTGAAGCCGGCCAGAAGCACCGCCTTGGTCTCCGGCTGTTTGAGCGTGCTGGAGCTCTCCTCCTGCTGGATGGGGCCGCTAAACTGGTCCGAGATGTGCAGGTAATCGATATAGCTTTGGTACTTGTTAAGTGCAGTGATAACGCGTGATTCTAAAATGGCAGAGGTGGCCTCTGGGACTTCGGAGAGGACGCCAAAGCCACTGGGGACATTGTAACGATCCTCCGGCTTGCCGACTAGACTACAGAATTTGCTCTGAAACAGGAAATTATAGGATAATTGAGGGAAACAAAGAGCAGAATGCTATAATTACCAAGTCCGTATACTCCTTGAACACCTTGGTAATGGTCTTCTTGCTGCCCACAGCAAATACGAAGGCATCCATTACGCCGCGCGTAAGTTCAATTTTGATATGAGCCTGATCCAGCTGCGGGCGCATCAATCCCGCCACTAAAGACACCAGATCCTGTCGCTTGATCATCTTTAGTTCCACGAGCATGCCCTCGCAACAGGTCCGGCCAGAGCACCACAGGGTATACAGACTCTCGCTCTCCTTGATCAGTCCCGGATTCTCATTCTCCGCCTTGCCATCGTCGCCGACCAAGGCAAAGTTCTCATCGAGCAGCGCTCTGTGGGTACTGAACCAAAGTTGGGCCAGGCGAGCATTCTTTGTCTTTCCCGCAAAGAAGTTGGCAAAGTAGGCCAGGAGGCCAGCCACCATTAGCATCTCCATCCAGTAGGAGTCCCAGTGGGTGCGGAAGTGCAGGGGGATGTTGGGAATGTTGAGCTTGGGTTCAACTTTCTGATCAATGGGGGGATCCTTGGCGTCGCCGCCATCATAGCCCTCGAACTCTTCCTCGTCCTGGGAATTATAAGGAGTTGTAAGATTAATTTTAGTTAAAAAAGAGAAAAGTTCTAATGTTAAATAAAAAGCTATTTCCTAGAGGTAAAGGCAGGCTAAGGAATTCAGTGCACAGACCGATTATTCAGCTCAAACTCTTATCTTAGTTACATAATAGTTATTATCTTTATAACAAACCTACACAAATTTTTAATTTTTTAAAGCTAATTCTGAAGTTTATATTTATCTATACTTAGCTCTTTTATCGTTTTTTCCTTCAAAAGGTGAAAGTATGGCAACCTTGTCGTCAGGTTCTCATGTATAATTAATGACAATTAATAAATATTAATTAAGTGTCCAATGAACCCCACATAAGGTCTTATTATTAACCTTCCTCGAGTGGTAAAGCTAACTCTCACTATAAATCCAATAAAAAACCCAACTATTTGGACAGGTGCTCATTTTCACTCCCCCAACTCCCCCAAAAAGTTGACCCACGTAACCCCGTGCTCACCTGGAAGTGCTCAAACTCATCGTCATCCTCCACTAGACCATCCTCCTCCTCGTCGCTCTCCACTGTGGCCTTTGGTGCTGGCTTACGTGGCTCCTGCGGACCCTTTTCCCGGGACTCTTCGTTGCTGGCTGCAGCTCCACCTCCGCCGGCTGAAGCTTCTGCACTCTTGGACGCCGGCTGCTCCGTGTAAAAGCTGCCATCGAATTCATCATCGAATTCGGCAAAATCATCGTTGGAATCTTCCTCGAAATCGTTCTCGGATCTCGTGCTGGCGAAGCACAGGAGCGCCAGCAGCAGGAAGGCGAATACTGGTCGCATCTTGGTCGGTTCGGGGCACTTAACTTAAGTTACAATTTATCTAAATTTTGTCCTAAACGTTTTTCACACTAATTAAGAAAAAAAATATCTAGGTTAAATTAGAAACAGTGTGACCGCAATCCTAACGTTCCAAAATACCAATTGGCTGTGCAAAATAAACAAAGGGAAGAATAAAGTGGTCGACCGTGGAATACCCAGTACTTGTTGAATTCTTTAATAATTTGGCATAAAAATCATACATTTTAATAATTACTAGAAGTTCGGTGATATAGAAATATGTTCCACAAAAAAACTTTTGGTGATTGTGAATAATTTCTTCACGCGGAACTTCGTGGTTTTAAGACACTTAATGGTTTTAAAAATAGTTCCCAAAACTTAGATCTTCCATTTTTTTATTTTTTTTATTCTTATCTCGAAGCAATAAAAACTTCTATAATTAACATTAAAGTATGTTTATTTGTTTTTATAAAAAAAGAAACTACTAACGGTCACTTTGCAGAGGTGAACCAACTATCGATTCATCGCGTGTGGCGGTAATACCCTTTTTAGTAACGGCCACACTGGCAGAGGTAAACACGTTGCACTGCAAATTTATTTTTTGTTAAGTGCTGCGAACTGAATAAAACAATTGTTTTAAACAATTGAACGGACCCTCAACGCATTAGCAATGGTGAGTGCTTATCAGAGGAATTACTCCCGGCGAGATAGGTGACTCACCGAAAGTGCCACGAACACATGCCGGTGGCTGATGCAATTTCCGCCGCCTTTCCATTGCACAAAATATGCTAATTATTCCCTTCAAACAGGCCACAACCGAGCGAAAGGGCACCTTTAAGGTGGAGTACCTCCAGAAGATCGAGCGTGAGGTGCAGGAGAGATGGGAGAAGGAGCGTGTCCACGAGACGGATGCTCCCACCGCCCCTAAGAAGCGCCAATCGGAGAAGTTCTTCGTCACCTTTCCCTTCCCCTATATGAATGGAAGGCTCCACTTGGGTCACACCTTCTCGCTGTCCAAGGCGGAGTATGCGGTGCGGTATCATCGCTTGAAGGGACGCCGTGTCCTGTGGCCCTTTGGCTTCCATTGCACCGGAATGCCGATTAAGGCTTGTGCCGACAAGCTGACCCGCGAACTGGAGCAGTTTGGCTATCCGCCAAAGTTCCCAGAGATCGCAGATGAGGCTCCCGCTCCCGTTGAAGCCAAGTCGGAGGTGCCCAAGGACAAGTCCAAGGGCAAGAAGAGCAAGGCGGTGGCCAAGACTGGCACGGCCAAATACCAATGGCAGATCATGCAGAGTCTGGGACTCAAGGATAAGGAGATCAAGGCTTTCGCCAATGCCGAGCACTGGCTGAACTACTTCCCACCGCTGGCGGTGCAGGATCTCAAGCGGATTGGCGTGCACATCGACTGGCGACGCACCTTTATCACCACCGATGCCAATCCCTACTTTGATTCCTTTGTCCGCTGGCAGTTCAATCATCTGAAGGAGCGCGGCAAGATCATGTACGGCAAGAGGTATACCATCTACTCGCCCAAGGATGGACAGCCCTGCATGGACCATGATCGCTCCACGGGCGAGGGTGTGGGTCCCCAGGAGTACACGCTCATTAAGATGAAGGTTCTGGAGAAGCCCAAGGCTTTGAGGTGGGTCTACTTAGAATATTACGAATTTGTTTAATTTTATTAACTGTTCTCGCCCCTTTTCTTTAGCTCCATTAAGCAGCCCATTTACTTGGTGGCCGCCACTCTCCGCCCGGAGACCATGTACGGACAGACCAACTGCTGGCTGCATCCGGACATCAAGTACATTGCCTGGCAAACAACCAAAAATAACGAAGTTTGGCTCAGCACTCGACGTGCAGCCCGAAATATGACCTACCAAGGCTTCACCGCTGAGGAGGGAAACATCCAGGTTGTGGCTGAAGTCACGGGTCAAGATCTGTTGGGTGTGCCGCTGTCGGCACCTTTGACCCCACACAAGACCATTTACACCCTGCCCATGCTGAGCATTAAGGAGGACAAGGGCACGGGTGTGGTGACATCGGTGCCCTCCGATTCGCCCGATGACTATGCTGCTCTGGTGGATCTGCAAAAGAAGGAGGCCTTCCGCCAGAAGTACGGACTGAAGGATGAGATGGTGCTGCCATTTGAGCCCATACCCATCATCGATGTGCCCACGCTGGGCAAGCTGAGTGCCGTTCATGCCTACGAAACGCTGAAAATTCAATCGCAGAACGACAAGGAGAAGTTGGCCGAGGCCAAGGAGCTGTGCTACCTCAAGAGTAAGTCCAGGATACAGGTTACATGTGATTTCTAATGCTTATTCCCCGATTTTCCCCAAAGGTTTCTATGACGGCGTGATGTTGGTTGGAGAGTTCGCTGGTCGTAAGATCCAGGACGTGAAAAAGGATCTGCAGAAGCGTCTGGTCGATGCCAACGAGGCTGACATCTACTACGAACCGGAAAAGACCATCATTTCACGTTCTGCGGATGAGTGCGTGGTAGCCCTGTGCAACCAATGGTATCTTAACTACGGCGAGCCCGTGTGGCAGGCGGAGGCCACAAAGATCCTCAAGGATATGGAGACTTTCCACGAGGAGGCGCGCAATAACTTTGAGGCCATCCTAAACTGGCTGCACGAGTATGCCTGCTCCCGAACCTACGGTCTGGGCACCAAGCTTCCCTGGGATGAGCAATGGTTGATTGAATCCTTGTCGGATTCCACCATTTACATGGCCTTCTATACGGTAGTCCATCTGCTGCAGGGCGGCACTTTCCGCGGTGAGAAGCCAGGGCCATTTGGCATCAAGCCCTCCGACATGACCGCCGAAATCTGGGACTATATCTTCTTTAAGGAAACTCCACTGCCCAAAAAGACGGCCATCAAGGCGGAATATCTGGCAGTGATGCGTCGCGAGTTCGAGTACTGGTACCCCATGGATCTGCGAGTTTCCGGCAAGGATCTCATCCAGAATCACCTGACCTTTTGCCTGTACAATCACGCGGCCATTTGGCCAAACGATGAGACCAAGTGGCCCAAGGGCATGCGTGTGAATGGCCACTTGTTGCTTAATTCCGCCAAGATGTCCAAGTCGGATGGCAATTTCCTTACCCTTACCGAAGCTGTGGATAAATTCTCGGCTGATGGCATGAGGCTCTGCCTGGCGGATGCCGGCGACAGTGTGGAGGATGCTAATTTCGTAGAGAGCACCGCAGATGCTGGTATCCTGCGGCTGTACACCTTCATTGAGTGGGTCAAGGAGATGCTCGAGACGAGGAGTGCCCTGAGAAAGGGCACAGATAGGACCTTTAACGACAAGGTCTTTCTCAGTGAAATCAATTTGAAGACGCAGCAAACGGATGACAATTACCGCAAGATGCTGTTCAAAGAGGCACTGAGGAGTGGCTTCTACGAGCTCCAGTTGGCCCGGGACAAGTACAGGGAGCTGTGCGGCTCTCAGGGCATGCACGAGGATCTGGTGCTAGAGTTTATCCGTCGTCAAGCTCTGCTCGTGTCCCCCATTTGCCCGCACATGGCGGACCATGTTTGGGGTTTGTTGGGCAACAAGGAGTCCATTGTTCACGCGCGTTGGCCCGAGGTGGGTGACATTAACGAAGTGGATATCATGTGCTCGGAGTACCTCATGGAAGCCGCTCACTCCTTCCGCCTGAACCTCAAGAACTTGCAGCAACTGAAGGGCAAGGGCAAGTTGGCGGATAGCCAGGCGGCGGGCAAGCCCAATCGTGGCCTTATATGGGTGGCCAAGACCTATCCTCCTTGGCAGTGCTGTGTCCTGGATACCATGCGGGAGTTGTTTAACAAAACCCAATCCCTGCCGGACAACAAAGTCATCGCTGCCACACTGCAACAAAAGGCGGAACTTAAGAAGTTCATGAAGCGGGTTATGCCCTTCGCTCAGATGATTCGCGAAAAGGTGGAGTCCGGCAAGGGTGTGGCCGCCCTGGCCGTCAATTTGGAGTTTGACGAGCGGCAGGTGCTGATTAGCAATGTGGATTACCTCAAGAACACACTGGATGTAAGTCAACTTACTTAATATTATTATTTACATTTAATTTCATAAAATATTATATATTTCCCTAGCTTGATGTCCTCGAAATCAAGTACACAGATGATCCTTCGGCTCCGGAGAAAACTCGTGAGGAAGTTCGCCCTGGCTCACCCTTCATCAACTTCACCGTGGCCCCCAATGTCAGTGTGGAGCTCACGAATCCCATTGAGCGTTCCGGGCTCTTCCAAATCAACACTGTCATCTCCGAGGGCGATACGGTAAAGTCGTTGCGCGAGAAGTTGTCCAAGATCATTGGCCTGAAGACGGATGCGGCGGCTAATCTGAGGATTTGGCGGTATGATGATCCACTCTTGGGTCCCCGAAAGATACCCAGCTTTGATGACTACACAACGGGAAAGAGTGTTCTGGGCGAGGGTAACTTTATCCTGGATGTGGACAACAAGAAGGTGAGCCTGGAGCAAGGCGGCAAGCTGACGGAAGTGGGCAGAAATCTTATCTATGTTGTGGATTGAAAAGGAAGAACATCACGCGTGATTTAGGTTGGAACCTTGTAAAACACAAATCGTTGGCTATTAAAATACACAAAACACTATTTTATTAACAAGGAAATATCTGTTTATTTTTGTAAGACTTTAAAATTGAATGGAAAGAGCTCTAGGAGCTGATGGAGCACAGGTTAGTGCTGGGTTGCTCATGAGTGAGAGAACAAAAAAGAGTTGTTCACTAAACTGAGTGAGTGAACATGTTCCTTCCTATTCGTTTTTTTTTTTGTTCACTTGTTCTTTTTTGTTTACTTGTTAATTTTGGCTCACTTGTTCCTTTTTGCTCACTTGTTCAGTTTTGCTCTCTTGCTCACTATTGTTCAGTTGTACTTTTTTGTTTTTTTTTGTTCACTTGCTCTTTTTTGTTCACTTGCTCATTTTTTCTCACTTTCTCTTTTTTGTTCACTTCTTCAGTTTTGCTCCCTCGCTCATTTTTGTTCAGTAACTCTTTTTTTTTTATGGTATTTTTTGGCTCATTGGTTGGTCAGAGTTCGCATTTTAGTTACATTAATTAGTATTTTTTTTTCTTTTTATAAATATTCAACACTTGAAATATGAAAACATAAATATACATACAAACGTATATCAGATTTAAACTAATATGTAACGTATAGATTTTTTGTAGTCGGTAAAATGCTTTGCTCAGTGGTCTGTTTATGAACAGTTAATAAAGAGGCAATGAACAGTGAACAAGTAAGCAAGTGAGCAAGTGAGCAATGAGCAGTGAACAAGTGAACAAATAAGCAAGTGAGCAATGAGCAGTGATCAAGTGAGCCAGTGAGCTATGAACAAGTGAGCAAAATGAGTGAGTTGACTCTTTTGAAAAAAGAGAACAAGTGAACATGTTCACCCAAATGAGCAGTATTTACCCCACACTAGCACAGGTAGACCTGTTGCCCCAATTAAACAAATAAATGCTATTCTTTTAGCCTTGTAATTAACCCCAATTGACAAGGGCATGAATGAATGAACCCCAGAAACTGATTCTCTTTCAAAGTCTTTACTGTGTCAAGTACCAGATAAGCTTAACACTAGCTTCTCAGCGGGTCGCGCCCTAGCTCACTGTGGGTGACTGTCATTAATCCAAGAAAGTAAGGCAAAGAAGAAAAGGCTATAAAAAGCCATTTCTTAGCTCATAGCCACATAGTACGCACCATGTTGGGCCTCCGACTGTTTCTATTGCTGCAGTGCAGCCTGTTTGTTTTTGGCGGCGTTTGCTTGATTCCTCAGCCCATTATGAGACAGCGCTCGCTTATGGATAAAGTGGAGGAAAACTGGATATATTCACCCCGCTTGGATGGTCGTATTGTGGGAGGACATCGCATTAACATAACCGATGCCCCGCATCAGGTTTCACTGCAGACTTCCAGCCATATTTGTGGCGGTTCACTAATATCCGAGGAGTGGATACTGACAGCGGCTCATTGTACTTAGTAAGTTGTGTGAAATAAATGTTTTTATATTTTTAAAATATTTTATTTCTCTCCTCCTTTAGTGGCAAGACAGCAGACCGCTTGAAGGTCCGCCTGGGCACCTCGGAGTTTGCTCGCAGCGGCCAACTGCTCCGTGTCCAGAAGATTGTCCAGCATGCCCAGTTCAACTTCACCAATGTGGATTACGATTTCTCCCTGCTCCAGCTGGCCCATCCCATCAAGTTTGATGAGACCAAGAAGGCCATAAAACTGCCAGAGTCCCAAATGAAGTTTATGGACGGGGAGACCTGCTTTGTCAGTGGATGGGGCAATACCCAGAACCTCCTGGAGTCCCGGGAATGGCTGCGCCAGGTGGAAGTGCCTCTGGTTAACCAGGAGTTGTGCAGTGAGAAGTACAAGCAGTATGGCGGCGTCACCGAGCGTATGATCTGTGCTGGCTTCCTAGAGGGGGGCAAGGATGCCTGCCAGGGTGATTCCGGAGGTCCAATGGTCAGCGAATCCGGCGAGCTGGTGGGTGTGGTCAGTTGGGGTTATGGCTGTGCCAAGCCTGATTATCCGGGTGTTTACTCGCGGGTGAGTTTCGCCCGGGATTGGATCAAGGAGCACAGTGGTGTTTGAGAGATTTTAATGAATAAACTGAATTTGGACAATGAATGGATTTGATGGGAAACCTTTATTTTAGGCTTAAAACAAGTGGGAAAGCTACAGTCGAGTGTGACCGACTGTAAGATACCCGGTACCCAAAGCATTGTAGGTGAAATTAAACAGCACATGAACATGGAAAAAACAAAATGTTGACAAATAGAGACAAATATTGCTAGAAACATGTTGAGCAGAACTCAAAAGAAACAAATGTTTCTAGGAACATGTTGGGCAACTCTCAAAAGCGATAACTGTTGCTAGGAACATGCTGAGCAACACCCAACAAAGACAAATGCTACGCGTGCGCGCTCTCTCTCTCTCTCTCTCTCTCTCTCAGAAACTTTATTGTTTAATAACTTCTATGTTTATCATCCGATTTTACTCAAATTTTCAGAACACGTCCATGATTGCCTATTTATTGAGCCTATCTATTTATTTTACGCCGAAAATCGGAAGTGGGCGTGGCCAAATTTTAAAACAAACTTGATCTGCGTGCAACAGATTCCAATGTTTTCACCAAATTTGGTTACTCTAGCTCTTATAGTCTCTGAGATCTGTTGTCTCACTCGGACAGACAGACGGACAGACGGACATGGCTAAATCGACTCGGCTAGTGACGCTGATCAAGAATACATATACTTAATAGGGTCGGAGATTTCTCCTTCTGCATGTTACATACATTCTCGGTTGGCACTAACTTATAATACCCTTGTACCCTATGGGTACCGGGTATAATTACAGTATTTATAGGGGGAAAAATATAAAAAATTCTAAAAGAAATTTATTTAAAGGTAGATACATCTTGGTTTAAGGTCAATAGGTGGGCAATAATAATGACAAGAACAATTTTTAAGCTAATAAATTAATATTATTAATATATATAATAACCTAATTATTTTATGAGCTTAAATAAATTTTTAATAGTCTTATTTCTAAATTATAACTTAAAAAAAACCTTTTTTTCAGTAATATAAAATGTGAATCTTCATATTCCTTAATATTATAGATATAGGCATTATTATTGACCTAATTTATTAGTATTACTCTTTTAATATTTATATTTTGAAACAATTATTATATTAAAGACTTGGCGATAATTTTTAAAACAAGATAACATTTTGTTCTAGCACAGATTAAGCACCCATTTAAAATTATAAACCCAAGCTCTCATTCACTGCCGTTTAAATTATTTTATTACTTTATTTAAATCCCCTTTTTAAATTATATTTCCTACCTTCTATCAAAAAAAATCATGAATCGCCAATTGCCCCAGATCTAAACCATTTACCCTTCAAACCCATTTCATAATGTTCCATTATTTTCCGGCAAAACTCGCACACGTTGCCGGCACGCAGCCAACTTGCCAGACACGCGACTTTCTGCTACTCGCACACTCTGTCGGCGCATGTCGCGTTGTTCGCACTGAGCTCCTAGATGGCCACGTTAAAAGGATGGGGACATCCGCACGGGTTCTGGGACTTACCAATGCTTGACTGGGCTTTGCCTCCCTTGAGACTTCATCTCAATAGTTTTCCATTGTAGTTTAGCCATTGAAAAGCGGCTTATCGGGACAGAGGAACAAAGAGATAGAGAGCGACTTCATGTGTTACATGCGGCGTATACGCAATTGTTTACATTACGTATACGTTTTGTTGCCGGGGCAGGGGCAGGGGCAACTTTGTATCCCCCAGCATATGAACAATTTAAAATGCAATTAGCTTTCTTTCCTGATGGCTGGACTCCCCTTTTATTGTGTATATTTGCTTAGTGATAAATTAGCTGTGCAAAATTAACATTAGATGTTGCGCAATCTAGATGTTTTTGTACTTGCACAGCCTTGGCATTGCCATTGGCAAAATGATCGCACAACTTACGTGTGCTAATCATGGAAACCTTTTGCTGATCGGTTTAAGTGGGTTTAATAATAGAAGCTTTTATTTTTGTCTGTCTATAATTCTGAGAGATGGTCAATAAATAACTGGAGAAATTAACTTTGATATGATATAAGTTATTATTTAACTTATTCTACATGGAATTAAATAGGTACAGAGAAAATAGAGAATACATACAAGTATTATCCTACTAAATATATATTATTCAATATTTTTATCGAAATCTTAGGAATTTTTCTATATTTAAATGTTTGTTTAATTTATTGTGTAATCCAAAATTAATCAATCCAATTTCATACTTCCCCTTAACTATTTAACTTGTTTTTTATTAATCTAGCTTCATTTTAATTAGTAATTTATTGGGTTACACCAAATATGGTATTTGCAAACATAAAATTTCTATGAATTGTAAGAGTTTAATAAGAGATATATTCTACTTATATTATAGAAAGGCTTTCATAATTGTGTTTAATAATATTTTATGTAAGTTTCAGTGCTGATAAACTCCCTTACCTAATTTTTTCCTGCTTTTTTGTGACGGATTTGTAAGATAAAAACGTTGTTTTCACTTGGTTATGAAAGCCCTAACCTCCTGCCATTGAACTTACTTTACTTATATTTACCAGACATTGTTTTCAAGTCGAAACTCGATAGCCTGGCCCTTAGAGGAAATTAAGAGACAAATATGTTGAGTAACCTACTGACCAAGTAGGAATGCACTTTATTGCGTTTATGTGAGCCTCCGCCAGTAACCAGACACCCTCGGGCACAACGCCTCTGGCCTGAGGGAGGAGTGCGCCTCCAGACCACCGATTCATTCCGTTTCCAGTTGATTTGCAGCCGCGATTCGGTGACGACGTGCTTGGTGCTCGACGAGCTGCTAAGAGAGTAAAAATACTATACTATACATACCTACATATGTAATATAACGCTCAATGCGTATACGCCGCGTGTGCGTGCTGCCAACTGTTGATTCCGTTCGGTTCGATTCTCCTAAAAGGATTAGGCAACGGATCAGCAACAACGACATCAACGTCACAGAACATCAGCATCTCTGCGGCAGTCAGAGCCGAGCAAAAGTCACCCTGACGAAAGCCTACGAACGAATCGATTCGGTGGCAACAATTTGTCTTAGCTAGGGTGAAACGCTTGAGGTTGCACTGAGAGAAATCAATAAGTGAATTTTGAAATTTCAAAAAGGGGATTTTTATGTTTTAATATAGGTTAGGTCTATAAAATTTAAATAAATTAAAATATAATACAGAATTTAATATAAAATATGTTAGTATATGTAAATCGTGAACATTTGGGTACTTATGCTGACACTGGCAATGCCAGAAATAGCTATATATCTACCCAGATTTGTTGTGACAATTTCCTGATGTATTTTTGACATAAAGTAGCTTTATTATTAAAAAAAATATATATATAAGTATATTTATTCACGAAATAAAATTATAAAAAAATTAGTTTATATTTTGAAATATTCCAAAGGTATATAATTTTCCTTTTATGTATTAATATTATTTTTGATTAATTAATTTGACATAAAAACATAGGACAAATCAACATAAAATTAATAATCTTTCAGAGTAATAAATGTTATAACTTTAAATATAATTATATAGATTTAACCAGCAAAATATATAATATATTCAATGCATTTACACGATTTTCAATTTTTGATGGTGACAAAGTACAAAAAAATTATCTCTAACTCTTTTCCTAATTTCTTTTTATGAAATCAGTTATTCTAGGAATTACAAAAGTGTTCCTTAAAATGTTATTCGTATGTATTAAATACATAGTATAGTAATAGGCAATTAATATCCTTATTATGCGTTTTATGCTTACGAAATCAGTTGCAAAGAGGCATTACCTCATTTTTGTTCTCTAAATCCTAATCAGTTACCCTTTTTAAAACCATGATATAGATCCATTAAGTTACCTATATTTTTTCCAGTGCCGCCTCATAGCTCTGACTGTTGCCGTTTGTTTTCCCAGAGTATTCTCCGTGCTTTCCTCCGCTGCTGGTTATTCATGGTTATCGAACACTCGCTCGGCCGGCGGGCAAAATAAACGTGCGGCACGTTGCCGCTACACGTGAGCGATTCCCGAGCGGGCAAGCTGGCAAGCGAGCGAGCGAGCGAGAATCCGGCTCTCACGAACACACACAGCGAACACTTGTGGCATCTCATGTGCGGCGGCACACACGTTGCCCCCTGTGTGTGGGTGTGTCTTTTCTCTCAGTGAGTGCACGTATCTGTGCGCTGCATTTGTATCTGACTTGGGTTATCGTGCCAGAACCCAGCTCGCATTCAGCATTGTGCGCTCCAAGCAAGCGGTTCGTTGAGCGGATTAAAATTCTATTTTATTTTATTCCAACTGATGAAATAAATCCAACTCTCAGCTAAATAACTCTACAATAAATAAGTCTCAAACTCAAGACAATAAACAATATTTTGGTAATTAGAAAAAAAAATTTGCATAACTAATTTGTGAAATTATTCAATAAAGAATATAAGATGTATTAAGTGCCAAGTTATAGTATTTACTAACAAAGTGCAATTGCAGTTGTAAGAGTGTTGCTTTTTGTGAATCATTGCCTTACTCGTTCTCTTTCTCTCTCTTTTTCTCTCAGTGCCTTTGAAATAAAGAAAAGTGCAAACTAATTGTTATTGTTGTTTTTGCATTTTACGTAAGTCAAAGTTACTACAAAGAGAATAAATATGAAGAGAACACAAAGGCAACAACAAATTTAATAGTGTGTAAAAACAGAGAGCAAAGATCAAAGTGTTTTGAATAAATAAGTGATTAAGTGATATATGTTTTTTTTAGTAATTAATATATATAATATGTCTTGCAAATATTTACAGATTAGAACACAAACCTATTTCTAAAGTGGAAAATTGGTGACTTAAACTAGAGTCAAAGAAACCCAAAAAGTGCTTAAAGAAAAGCTCACTAAAAACCTTATAAACAATCAACTAAAATTGTTTTAAACATACTTTAAATAAGCATCACTGAGAAACGATCATTGGAGTGACACAAATACAATACTAGGTAAGAGAAAAACCCAGAGAATGAATCTCTCTCTCACTAAAAACACGACCTAGCACAGTCAGAATATAGTTAACCCCGTTTTAAGCTTAGAAACTTATGGGAAGCTTTAAAAAGCTTAATCAGCTTTTAGTTAGGCGCTAAATTTAAAAATTACCATTTCAAAAAACCAAAAATTAAAATATTAAATATTACATTGAATTTCAAAAGGGTTTCCCCAATTTCCTGGCTTCCCTTTGTTACTGACAGCTCGAAACTCTTATGTAAATTGCAATCACTGAACTGAACTGAAAAAGAGGCTTGGCCTTCGGGGGATTTCCCTGTCAAATGCAGGACATAAAAGCATAAAAAATCCAGGAATCTCCCCTTTGGTATCTGCTAACGACAGGACTCAGATGTTCAGAGATGTTTGCCTTTCGCTCAATCAATCAGCTTACATGACTCCGCACAGATTTTTATTGGCATTGCAAATTTCACATTTTTCTTTAATATTTATTTCTTAGAATAATCACATTTCACATTTTTCTTTAATATTTATTCCTAAGAAAAATCTGTCTTTGCTTTCCGTTTTATATGGTAATTTTTGTGCTTGGAGAATCGACTCAATGAATTTCCCTTTTTGCGAAAGAATGAAAAACCTTCTCGGCTCGCAAACGACTAAATTTCAATGCGCATATCATTTGCTAGTGTTCTCGGCTTTGCTTTTTTTATGTAAGTTTTCTCTGTCTTTGATTTCATAACCAAGTCAGCGGAAATGGTATTGAGGTTGCCACAAAAATGCTCTAGGATTTGATTTAAGGGATTAAATTGATGATGCTGGAATATAAAATAGTTAATTATTTTTTTTTTTGGCATTTATTTCTGCTAGAATATATTTCTAGAGCTTTGGTTTTGGAAGAAACTTTAGAAATATAATGGTTTATTAGGGGTTAATTACTCTATTAATATCTTTAAAAATAATTATTAACCAAAAGTCAAGTTAATTACTTTATTAATATCTTTAAAAATAATGATTGACCAAAAGTCATTAAAAATTAGCCCTATTTGCCAAAAGTTGCCTTTTAATGGTATTTAATTTTGCTATTTCTTTAAATTTAATAAAAATTTTATTGATATGGATTCAAAATGTATTTATTTAGCCTAAACATTTATTTTTAGATTCCTTGTATTTATTGCGACCCATATACCTTTGTATTTTCCCTTCAAAAACTTTCCACTGCAATTAATTTCCCTCCGCCCATTAAACATGCTCGCCCAAAAGCTGGCTACACACCTTTTGCTATGAAAACCTTTCAACCTGAGGCTTTTGTTTACAAAAATATTACTCGAAAGCAACCTGTGGAATTTACCGGCGGAAACGTTTCAAAGTCAGCCATGTGGAAGGCAGGAAACCTCACAACAAAAGCAAGGACCTGCTGCGCCATTTCGCCAACTCAATTCAGGCTCTATAAATATCGCAGCAGGGGGTCAGTCATCGTGGCATATATATTGTTTGAATACATTGTTTGAATATATTGAATACTGAGGCAGGTATTGTTGCTGCCACACAGTAACTGCTAACTGCTATTGTTGCTGCCACACTTGTTGCTTCAGAGGGCTTAGCGATATTCCTGCTAGCTTTTCTAGTGTTTCTGCCACATTTCTTGGTATTTCTTGCTGGTTATTACATTGTATTTGTTAATAATTAAATTATTAAATTTATTTAACTAGTTAATTTACTTAAAGCCATTGCTTTCTTAAATATTTGTAATATTCATGCTTCATTTATTGCTGTTGCCTCCTCAGCATATGGTGAAATTGCTGCTGTTCTGCCTTCAATTGCTCCCGCTGTTTTTCCACATATTTTCCCTCCTATTGTTGCTGCTGTTGCTGCAGCAATTGTTGCTTCTGTTGCTGCCACTTCCTTTGTCCTCCATCAGCGCTGTTTACACAATCAGTCGCCGGGTTCGTGTGTCTGCCAAGTCAGTCACATGCGGCAGGCGGGTGCCGTGGCACTCGCCCGGTGGTTACGTGATGAAGGCTGGGTTTGGGTTTGGGTTTGGGTTTTTCGCGATTGCTGGCCCACTTTTTTTTTGCTGCCCGTGAAAAGTGTGGCTTCTGGGAATTTATATATATATATTTTTTATTGGGGCTCGTCTCGTAGGCTGGTTGCTTTCTCTTTTTTTTTTTTTTGGGGGTGTGTTCGGAGCCAGATGGCTGAGATTCCGGCCGCAGCGGGTGGTAAATGGGATGAAAGCACGCTGCCCGGGCACGTGTATGATTTTAAATGGGAGTTGATTCGGGTTTCATCCTCCTGCCATGTTGGTGCCTGCAATTGCTGCACATTGCACGGACTGCGCCCTTGCGATGGTCACATGCGAAGTCGAGGTGGTGGCCGAGGCTTAGGTTCCTCTTTTGTTTGCGATTGCATTTATTTATAGAAAGCAAACGATGTGTGCTGTGGCTCATCTGATTGTATAATTAATATATCTGCACAGGGCAGCAGTAATTGGGTGAGACCTATTCTTGGATTAGCACCAAGGATGAGTTACATAGACAAAGGCTTTCAATTATAGACAATGGGGCGAGTGACCTTTTAAGCAGCTTTTGTTGAGTGATATAATTAGTTAGATACTTAAATAAAAGCTTAGACGTTCGGTTTGTTTTATAAAAGCAACCCATACAATTTGTTTTTAATTAAAAAAATATTTTTATAACATTTAAGAAGAATTTTAATTAATTTAACACATTATGTGGCTGTGCTTGGTCTTAACCAAAATTAATAAAGACATATTGGCACTCAATTACAAATTTATTTTGAGTTTGAGGATTTTTCTAGATTTTAATTAGGAGTTTTCCCAATGGTTTTTATTATAATAAATTTAATTATACATTTTATACATTATTTTCTTTCTAGATCCTGCGCTTAATCGTAAGGCAAAACTTTTGATGTTCGGAACCAACAATGAGCAAAGGTAGGCAGCTCAAGCATCACATCTGGAATAATCAAAACTATAAAGAGTAAATACCGGTTATGGACTGGTTACTAGCAACACCGCAATTGTACAGCGCCTTCTCCTCTTTGGGATCCCTGGAGGGTGATACCTATGTGGTCAACCCGAATGCGTTGGGTAAGTAAATTTAATTAATTAAATAAATAGAAAAAGAAATACAAGAAATAGTAAACAAATTAAGAAATATATAAAGAGTTTTGTCAAAAACAACGAAAATCCGCACCCAGACCTCTAGGCTACACTCCATACTAATCAATAATGAAAGAAATACACAAGAAAATAAATAAAGAATGAATAAGAGAAATAGGAAAATAAATAAAGAAAGAATGAAATAAATACAACAAGAAACATATTAATTTTCCCTTGCCTAACTCGATTATAGTGATTTTAAATTCATAAAAGAATGAATAAATTCCATAATTTAAATATTAAAAATATTTTCTAAGTCCCCATTAGAAGCTTATTAATTTTAATATTTATTTTTAATTACTTAGCAATTCTTGAAGAGATAAACTACAAGTTAACCTATGAGGACCAAACGCTGCGTACCTTCCGGCGCGCCATTGGCTTTGGTCAGAATGTGAGGTCGGATCTGATACCGCTCCTGGAGAATGCCAAGGATGATGCGGTCCTGGAGTCGGTCATTCGCATCCTGGTCAATTTGACCGTCCCCGTGGAGTGCTTGTTCTCCGTGGATGTGATGTACCGCACGGACGTGGGTCGCCACACCATCTTCGAGCTGAACAAGCTGCTGTACACCAGCAAGGAGGCCTTCACCGAGGCGAGGAGCACCAAGAGCGTGGTGGAGTACATGAAGCACATCCTGGAGTCGGATCCCAAGCTATCGCCGCACAAATGCGATCAGATTAATAATTGTTTGTTGCTTCTGAGAAATATCCTTCATATTCCGGAGAGCCATGCCCACTGCGTGATGCCCATGATGCAGTCCAGCGGTCCGCACGGCATCTCCATGCAGAACACCATTCTGTGGAACCTGTTCATCCAGAGCATCGACAAGCTGCTCCTCTACCTCATGACCAGCCCGCAGCGAGCCTTCTGGGGCGTGACCATGGTGCAGTTGATCGCCTTGATCTACAAGGATCAGCATGTCAGCACCCTGCAGAAGCTGCTCAATCTCTGGTTCGAGGCCTCGCTCTCGGAGAGCTCCGAGGACAATGAGAGTAATACCTCTCCCCCCAAGCAGGGCAGTGGGGACTCCAGTCCCATGCTGACCTCCGATCCCACCTCGGATTCCTCGGACAATGGCAGCAATGGCCGGGGAATGGGTAACAAGGGGCGCGAGGGCACCGAGGCCACCTTGCAGGAGGTGAGCCGTAAGGGCCAGGAGTATCAGAATGCCATGGCCCGGGTGCCGGCGGATAAGCCCGATGGCTCGGAGGAGGCCAGCGATATTACCAGCGAGCTCCCAGGTTCGCCGGAACAATCACAGCCTGCCGGGGAGTCCATGGATGACGGCGACTATGATGACCAGCCAAGGGATGAGGATGATGATGATGAGGAGGCGGATGAGGAGGAGCTCGAGGAGGAGAAGTACCTACAACTGGCCCGTGACTCGGAGCCCTTGAACCTAACCCAACAACAACTACAACCAGCTGACAATGTCAACAACACTACCAACGCCATGAACGAGCCCTTTAAGCCGCCGCCACCCCTGCCGGTCAGGGCGTCCACCTCGGCCCAGGCTCGGGGGCAGATGCATCAGGTCAACGAGTCCTCGTACTCCAGCCACGTCTCGGCGGTGAAGCTGGGCCAGAAGTCCCCGCACGCCGGCCAACTGCAGCTGACCAAGGGCAAGTGCTGCCCCCAGAAGCGCGAGTGCCCCTCCTCGCAGTCCGAGCTCTCGGACTGTGGCTATGGCACTCAGGTGGAGAACCAGGAGTCCATCTCCACCTCCAGCAACGATGACGATGGCCCACAGGGCAAGCCCGCCCACCAGAAGCCGCCGTGCAACACAAAGCCCAGGAACAAGCCAAGGACGATTATGTCGCCGATGGACAAGAAGGAGCTGCGACGCAAGAAGCTGGTCAAGCGGAGCAAGAGCAGTCTGTGAGTTTGGAAAGGGAAATAATATGGAAAATATATATTGATTTATAAATTATCTTATTTATTATCTTAGCATCAACATGAAGGGTCTGGTCCAGCACACGCCCACCGATGAGGATATATCTAATCTGTTAAAAGAGTTTACAGTGGACTTTCTGCTCAAGGGCTACAACTATCTGGTGGAGGAGCTTCACAGCCAACTGCTGTCCAATGCGGTAGGTGGATCTTACTAGAGATATATTTATTAGAAATTTCTAAGAATTATTTCCTTTTATATATTTTCTATAAAAACAAAAATTCAAATGGTTCAGAACAAGGCAAGGAACATAAGAATATTTACTTGGAGTATTATTATAAGAATTTGAAAAAGAAACCTAGAATATTTTTGCTAGAAACCATTAAGATTATTTATGTTAAAATATTTATTGAAGTTTTCCACATTTTAAATTGTTAAATATATTCTAGATATTATTTACCCTTTCAAATTCCTTTCTGTTCCTTCGTAAAAATCTAAAAAATATTTTAAAGGTTCTTATAAATCGTTAATAAAAATATAGAACGTGAATTTGTCTCCCGTTTTTTCTTATTAAATTCCTTTGAAATTTTATTCTTAAACTCTTAAATTCTTTTTCAAAAAACGCAAAGCGAACCTTAACTAATTTGTATTCCTTTGCCTCCAGAAGGTTCCCATAGATACTTCCCATTTCTTCTGGCTAGTCACGTACTTCCTGAAGTTTGCCGCCCAACTGGAGCTGGACATGGAGCACATCGACACCATACTCACCTACGATGTATTAAGTTACCTGACCTACGAGGGTGTAACTCTGTGCGAACAACTCGAACTCAATGCTCGCCAGGAGGGCAGCGACCTAAAGCCCTACTTGAGGCGCATGCATCTGGTGGTGACTGCCATAAGGGAGTTCCTCCAGGCCATCGATACCTACAACAAGGTAACCCATCTAAACGAGGATGATCGAGCCCACTTGAGGCAATTGCAGCTGCAGATTAGCGAAATGTCCGACTTGAGGTGTCTGTTTGTGCTGCTGCTGAGACGCTTCAATCCCAGCATTCACTCCAAGCAGTATCTACAGGATTTGGTGGTCACCAATCACATACTCTTGCTGATCCTGGACAGTTCGGCCAAGTTGGGAGGAGGCCAAAGCATTCGGCTGTCGGAGCATATATCACAGTGGGTTTTTCTAACTTAAATAAATAATATTTATAATTAATAAGAATATATTTCCATGCAGATTTGCCACTCTGGAGGTCATGCACTATTATGGCATACTCTTGGAGGACTTTAACAATAATGGAGAGTTCGTTAATGATTGCATCTTCACCATGATGCATCATATAGGCGGTGATCTGGGACAGATCGGTGTGCTTTTCCAACCCATTATCCTGAAGACTTATTCACGAATTTGGGAGGCTGACTATGAATTGTGCGATGTAAGTTAATAATTACAAATAAATATTTATAATTATAACTAACTATTTATTATATCTTACAGGACTGGTCCGATCTAATCGAATATGTCATCCACAAGTTCATGAACACTCCTCCAAAGTCACCTCTGACCATTCCTACCACTTCTCTGACGGAAATGACCAAAGAACACAATCAGGAGCATACCATTTGGTAAGGACCAAGATGCATTTCGTATGAGCAATATATCTTTTAAGGCGCATTACGTATACGCCTCGTTTCACTTAAGAATTCATTGATTTTTAAGGCTTAATAAATCAAGAACATTATTAACAATTGTAGAGGTCCGTCGTTTAGTGTTTTATTTTAGAGTTTTACGGATTTATTTTGTCAAAAAAAAAGTGAATTTTACAGGCTTTAATTGAGGATACTGGAATTGTTATGTAATTATTATTTTCATTTTATTAAATTGGTTGTAAAAAACACTAACAAAAATGCTAAATAGATATTGAGCTTATTAACCAAATTGTAGGATTTTGAAACGCCTTAAACCTATTTTGTTTGCCTGAAAATTAAAAAATTAAGTTTAGTTAGTTAAGAGAATTTTTTATGTAATTAATTGTTAATTTTTATCTTAGCTCATGGTCGCAGGAGGAGATGGACACACTTTATTGGTATTATGTGCAAAGTAAGAAGAACAATGATATTGTGGGAAAAATTGTCAAGCTCTTCAGTAATAATGGCAACAAGCTGAAGACCAGGATATCTATAATACAGCAACTATTACAGCAGGTAAGGAGTACCCACTCTTAAGTAACTATTACAGATATTTAATTTATTTATTAAATTTTTATAGGACATTATAACCCTGTTGGAGTACGATGACCTGATGAAATTCGAAGATGCCGAGTATCAAAGGACCTTACTTACCACTCCGACTTCGGCAACCACAGAGTCCGGCATAGAGCTTAAAGAGTGCGCCTATGGCAAGCCCTCGGATGATGTTCAGGTGGGTCTTGCTTAGAGTTTAGTCTTTATTTTAGTTAAATTATTTAATTTAAAATTTCTTTTCTAATAAAATCGTACCTTCCAATTTCCAGATCCTTCTTGACCTAATCATCAAGGAGCACAAATCCCAGCACCTCGTTTGGCTGCAAAAAATCCTGCTCGAGTGCTGCTTCATCAAGCTGACCCTGAAGAGCGGCCTCAAAATTACCGAAGGAAATCACATCATGGAACCGGTGGCCTATCACTGCATCTGCAAACAGAAATCCATTCCGGTGGTTCAGTGGAACAATGAGCAGTCCACGACGATGCTGTATCAGCCTTTTGTTTTGCTCCTGCACAAGTTGGGCATCCAACTGCCAGCGGATGCGGGTTCAATTTTTGCCCGGATCCCCGACTATTGGACGCCGGAGACGATGTACGGACTGGCCAAGAAGCTGGGACCTGTGGATAAACGTGAGTTTAAGTCATCCCACATACACAAAATACCCAACGAAATCTCAGTCATGTCTC
Organism: Drosophila auraria; assembly: GCA_008042615.1. Classification (NCBI taxonomy): domain Eukaryota; kingdom Metazoa; phylum Arthropoda; class Insecta; order Diptera; family Drosophilidae; genus Drosophila; species Drosophila auraria. The sequence continues at coordinate 85,373 of VNJW01000641.1, forward strand.
GCAAAAGGTGAACAAAATATTAATGAGAAAGGGAGGTTAATTTGATGTGATTTATTATTTGAATATAGAAGAGAAATATTTAAATTTATGTGAATAAATATAAATTGGAAATTTTTAAGTGAATATTGTATTTAGGGCTGCCACAGAAATCTCTATGGATTTGAAATCACATTAAAAGTTACCAAAAAGTATGCAATATATTATTTTAGGTTGCCAAATTAAATGATCATTTTTGTGGCATACTTTTGGGCACAATTTTAAATGATTTTAAATTTACAACTTGAACTGTAACAGCCCTGTTTAATATTTAAGATAAAAATACTATTTTTAAGATCAATAAACTAAAATTTGTTTTGTAAAATGTTTTTAAAAATATTTTTTAAGATCAAAACTATATAAAAGATCAAATTGACCTGCTCAACCTTTTTCTTTGTGTCTCACTGTGTGAAATTTTGATCATGTTTCTCGCTCCGAATCGGAATCCAACTCCGAAACCTGAATCTCCATTCCATTCCCATTCTCATCGTGTGACCGTCGGTGTATCTCGATATGCTGTGTGCCTCTCTCCTTCTCCTTCTTATGGGCTCTTATAGTGAACCTCAAGTTCGACAGCAGTGACTTGGAAGACGCCACTGCGGCGAGTCCCGGAAGATATCATCACACTGGGCCCAGGAACTCGCTGAGCTCGGTTAGCAGCTTGGACGTGGACCTCGGCGAGTCGGAGGAGCTGGCCCTAATCCCTGAAGTGGATGCCGCTGTGGAGAAGGCTCATGCCATGGATTCGACGCCGCCGCCTAGTGAGATTTTCGCGGTGCCCAAGACCAAGACCAGTAACTCGATCATAAGGTGAGGAACGAGGAAAAACGAACTAAAATATTCTGTACAAATTTCCCATTAATTATATTTAATTTATAAATTTTACTAACCAAATTCACCTGTTTTTTTATTCCCTTGACAGATATACTCCCGATCCCACGCCGCCGATTCCCAACTGGCTGCAGTTGGTCATGCGCAGCAAATGCAATCAGCGCTCGGGCTCCGGCTCCGGTCCGGTCCTCACGGATCACAGCGATTGGTAAGTGCATTTCCACATTGCATCCATATCCAGACCCAACGGGGCGACCTAGCCCAACCTTACTCTGAACGAAGACAATGCCGAAAATCTTCAGATTTATGGCACACGGCAGCCGTTAAGGCTCTCCAAACATATTGTTAACACGACGCTCTCTCTCTGTGCCAAACTGCAGGCGGAAAATTGCAGTTGGCAATCTGCAAAAACGCAAAACTGCTAAATCCAAAGTTTGCACAGCGATTTATGAACTTTGCGGCCCCCAGCGGCACTCGTACATTTACTTTCGTGTGTTGACAGTTGTTGTCGCCGGTTGCGCACTAAATGTCAGCTCCGTTTTGGCCATTGTGTCTCAGGCGGAGGCCCACTTCGTCGTCCAGTCGGAGTGCAGCCTTCCCCTTTAGAACCGATTGCACTGCGAAAATAAATGGGGTCGTAAAGGGGCTTGTAAATAAATTGAAAGTATTGCAAAAGTTGTAGTATTTTTGTCTACAAAAATCAACATGAGCTTAATAATTAATTTTTTGTTTATTCTAAAAATAAAAAAAATATTTATCAATAAATTTACCAATTTTTTATCTTGAAAATGATCAAAAGTTTATTCTAAAAATTTATAAATGTTCAACCAAAAAATGAACCAATGGTTTTCCTGAAAATGATCAAATTTGTATCCTAAAAATGAACAAATGTTCACCACAACATGAATATATTCATCCTGAATATGATAGAGTGTTTATCCAAAAATATATTAAAAAAAAAAATAAATGAATGTTCATCCTGAAAATGAACAAAGTTTCATTCTGAAAATTACCAAATGTTTATCCAAAAATGAACAAATGTTTAACCCAAAAATTAACAAATGTTCATCTTGAAAATCAGCAAATGTTCATTGTGAAAACACACTACTGTTTATCCACAAAAAAAATAAATGTTCAAAAGAAAAATGTTGATCCGACAAATAAACAAAAATTCATCTTGTCAATTATCAAAAGTTTATCTTAAAAATGAACACATGTTCATCCAAAAAATGATCAAGTGTTCATCCAAAAAATTAAATTGTGTTTATCCTGAAAATTATTTAATGTTTATTCTAAAAATGAATAAATGTTAATCCCGACAATTATTAAATGTTCATCCAAAAAATGAACAAGTGTTCATCCAAAAAATGAACAACTTTTCATGTGACAAATAAAAAAATACAAAAATAAAATTGTACATCATAAGTCAGACTATCAATTTTTTGAGTGTATCTTAGCCGCTGCCTGGCAATCTATCTAGATGCATATATAGTTTGTATCTCATCCGCTTTGGCCATATGTGTCCGTATGATTTTTGGCCTGACCAAGTCTCCCTGTCCCGCCTCCTTCTCCAACCCATTCTACCTTCTACCGTCTCTCGTCTGGAGACCCCACACGATCCGACGACCCGCTGCTGTTGGTGGACAACTGCTGCTCCTTACGATTCCGAATCCGAATCCGCTTCCAATTCCAATTCTGATTCCAGTGCTCATGTTGAACAGCAACATTTTGCATTTGGGGTTTATGACTTTTTATGTATGGCATTTTGTTGTTACACCGAGGCAGAGTTAGATTGGCGATAAATAGTCGGACATAGCGATTATAGAGGATAAGGCAAAGTATATTGGTTCCGAGGCAGAACACGCCTTGGGAATTATTCCAAGTGAAGGCTAAAAGCATATTCTAATTTGGGGTATTTAATTTAAGTTGCAATTTGGAGTGTTCGTGATTGATATCTGGCCATTAAAGGCAGACCCAATTTAAGGCGATAAAATAAAGAGAATAATTAAATTCGGATTTCAATTACTTAATGCTGATTTGTATTTGGGTTTTAAAATAAAGACATGCAGGTCTCGTTTTGGCTTTAGAATTAATTGTTTTAAAGTATTTCAACGATTTCTATGGTCTATTAAAGTAAAGGAATTTATCCTGGAATTAATTGGGGCTCCCTAAAGCATTCTTGATTTTTAAATTCTTTAATTTTTTGCCCCTAAAAAAATGCTCATAGTTATGTAAATGGTTTGTTGACTTACTTTTCGTCTGCTACATTTGGAGTTGTATTTTTTTAAATACATTTTTTTTAAAGAATACAAACTTGCAAAAACCACAACTCCCATTGGTTTCTGCCCAATCTCTCTCCACTGCCTCGCCCTAAAATACTGAATTTTTCTAAAAGAATCATTTACACCTTCGACAAGTTGGCCGTGTCGCCGCCACAAGCTATCCGTCGATCAATGCTATCCACGAGATACATGGGCCTGACCTCTGTCAGCGCACCCAACAAAAATCCAACAGCAGCAGCAGCAACTGCAACAACTGCTGCAACATCAAGAGCAACACGAAATGAAGTCATCGCGATTAGCACGCGCAGCGGGTAAACTCGGAGACAGAGGCCGTTGTATCTGATAGATACCCCGGACTTGGTCTCCAGAGGACAGTGGCAAACATACTCGCACCCTACATAAATAAATTGCATAAATTGTCGCCGAGATTATATCGCGAAACCGCCACAGCTGCCCGGAGTCAATCAATTAATTAAGCGAATTATAGGGCAAAATCAAGGCAAAGTTACAACGAGAATTAACTTTAATAAAGCCGCCTGATTGCCCATTGTTTTTTTTTTCGGGGTAATTAGAAATACAAAAGCCGCCATTAATCACGGTAATAGAAGCTGACATTTAGCCGGGGCTTACAATCAACTGACAATTGCATCCTTAGAGGACGGTCTCCTCTCTCAGTGCCTCGACCCCATGAGAATTTTTGTGAATCTTTAAACTGAACCAGTTTAGAGCTATATAAATTTACATATATATATTTTTAGCAGGCCTGTGAAATATTCTTGTTGATATTTTTATTTATTGTTTGCTGCAAGAAGCTGCTTCGATGCCTCTGCCTTTTTGTCAAACGAGTTTTTTGCGTTTACAGAGTCTGTTACTGTTTTTTTAGTGTTTGTTTTTTGCGTGGAAAGTAAAAGTCAAAAGTTACGCGATCTCCGAAACTCCAACTACGGTCAGAGGGGCCCCTGGGTCCAAAGGCAGTGCGTAAGTCCCCGAGTGCAGCCAAGAAAACAAGTTCTTTTGTCGGTGCGACGACAGTTTATAGAAAAAAAGCTAACCAACTAACCTGCTGACTCAATAGTTGGCTTAGATCATTAAGGATGAAGTCACCTTTTTTTGTTTTTGGGTTAAAGAGCTCAGAAAGATAGAGCAATTTTAAAGAAAGCTGCAACTTAGTTCAGTTTGAAGCGAATAAATGTGTTTACTTTGTAAATTATACAACATCTTGTACTTATTACAATATTCAAATAATCATACATGGCTTTCTCTAAGGTTTCCTAATCGATACATATTTTTTTAAGCAACATTTTGCAATATAAATTACATTTATTATTATATTTCTTAGTATGTTTTACAAAGGCCTTAAGGAACATTAATCCTAGTGTCTATCATGTTTTAAATATTTTAAAAAATTATTAAAAGGCATCTTCTTCTAAAAACTCGTTTATTTTTCTTTCGCTTTGTTAAAAGAGTAAAAGTATTCCACAGATACTTGAAATAATTATCCAAAACACTAAAAAACCTTAGGCAAATTAACACGAAATGTGGGCACGCTCCAAACTTGCTTTTATCCATTGTATTTTTTTTATTAATGCCCTGGGGCGTGGGCGTTGACAAAAGGCAATTTTCCAAAGTAATTTACTTCGACGCCTGGCGAAAATTGAATTTGACATTTTTCTCATTTTTTGTTCAGCTATTTTTTTTTTGTGAGTTGCTGGAAGTAATAGTCAATGGCCAGCCCACAAGGAAGCCCAAGTCGAGAGCTCAGTTGAGTTGCACTTTTCAAGTGGCCCGTGGGCCGTGTTTCGAGTCTGCAATCTGTCAGACACAGCAGCAACACCAAAAGCACAGCAGCAACATCATGGCAGAAGACCACTAACCATATATTTTTTCCAATTCGGATTTCCCAGCTTCAATTGGCGACCTTCTTTGGGAACAAGCTTGAGTTTCTGGGTTTGGCTTTAGTTTTATTTTTCTTATTTTTTGTTTTTCCATTTGGTTAACATTTGGATATTATTGCCCTGCTTGTTCTCTGGCTTTGCTGCTGTTTTAAGTGCAACATGCAGCCAGAACATGGACACCTATTGCTCTCTGGTTGGACTAGTGGCCTGCCTCCACATCAATCAGGCTCATAAATCATTTTAATTATTAAATAAACAAGTTGCCGAAAAAAACAAGAAAAACTACAGCAGTAGCAGCCATTGAGTCTCGCTGAGTCATTTCGATTCTTTAAGCTTGCTACTTCAGGGTGTAAAGTGTGAGAATATACATGGAGTTGAGTGGCAAAAGGGTTAATTGGGCAACGATCTGTGAGGTGACTTTGAAAAGGGAAGGGATATGTGCTTGGAGATTTTTGGAGATTTATTAGGAAATTCAAAGGGGATTTTTATATAGAAAGAAATTTTATCCTGTTATTATTAAAATTTAGTAGTTCCCCTACACTTTCCCCACAAATCTTTATTAAATTTACTTACAAAATTATTTTAAATAAATTTATATTTAACCTTTCGCAATTTAATTCCTCTCCTTACAGCATGGGCTCATCCTCGGCAACCGTAGACGATGAAGGACTTGGCAAGTCCATTTGTACCGCCACCTCCCAGGCAGGCAGCACCTCAATGAGTGCAGTCAATCCCACAACGACTATGGGAAGGCTGGGAATGATGAACAGCTTCATGGGCACGCTCAATGAGAACAGCAGCAGTTCGGGATGCGGCGGGACCGTGTCCTCGCTCTCGCTGGTAGCCTTGATGAGCACAGGAACGGCCGCATTGGGAGGAACCGCAGCTGGTTCCGTCTCCCGATTCACCGGCCTCGACATGGACGTGGACGCGGCCATTAAGTCCTCATTCGAGCGCCTGGAGGTCACTGGCCAGCACTTTTCGCGGGCCAACAATCTGGACCAGGAGTACAGCGCCATGGTGGCGTCGGTCTACGAGAAAGAAAAAGAGTTGATCAAGTGAGTGCGATTAAAGGATGCGATTTCATGGACGCCCATTTAAGCAGTCGCACTATGGTTACGTTTGAGATCTAATTTTTCTGTTCTATGGTTTAGTTTTTTCTTTGAATATCTTGGAATATGTTATTTCAAATATCAATTGCAGTGCCTCACGCCGCTTTTTAAATAGGAAAGAGACAGATTTGACAGATTTCTTCAATGCAATATTTTCTATCTCGCATTTTCGAATTTTCATTAAGAATTTTTACCCTCAAGAAGTATACGGAAAATATTGTTTGGATAGATTTCTTGAATATATAGTATATATATATTTCTTTAAGCGCTTTTGGAACTATCTACCAATGCTGTGCATTATGGATATATCTCCCCACTTTACCAATTACTTATTATTATGCTGAGAAAAAATGTTGTTTGACAAATTTCTTCAAGACAATTCGCCCAAAAAGCTTTGAAAAGCATAAAAATTAAGCTGAATAATTAATTATATTATACATTAAGGGATGGGTGAATTGTACAAGTATCTATTTAATAATTTTGTGACCTATGGACATTTTTACTAATACATACCTTGTATTGGTTACTTCATTCTTATTACAAGCAGAAGCAGTTTTTTGTATTTATTTATCGACAATAATTATGTTTGCGGATTTTCTAACAATTTTTTCCTGCCACCCAGTGGCATCTGTCCAACGAAAATAGAAAGAAATCTCAAGTCTAGGCGAGGCTTGCCAAGATTTTCGACCTGGCTAATTGACAATTAGACAGATTGCGCAAATAGCAGCATTGACAGAACGTCATTCTGTCAATAAGTCCGCCAGAGCTGCGCTGGAAATGGGGGCTGGGATCTGCCCGCCTGTCTCTCTGTCTGTCTGGAGCGGCATGCCACACATTGCTGAACAGTGTTTCACATAAATTTATGGCAAGCAATTATTCAATTTCCCGACATTTGCAACTCAAAATGGATAAGATTTTCTGCTTTTGGCAGTACAAAAACGATTTCTAGCTCTTTTTTTGGGCGGGTAATTTAATGTGTTTGTTGCTCATGTTTCGACTTTTGGCTCATTGGATCATTCCAGCAGCAACGACAGTGTCTCGGTGGCCTCCGACCTGACCCGCATGTATGTAAGCGATGAGGATGAGCGACACGAGCGTACCGTGTTCCGGGTGCCCTATTACCATTGAGTGTCCTCCGTCCCAGGCAGCAGATCCCAGATCCGAGTTCCCAGTTCCCGAGAGAGAGAGGAGTTTTGAATGAGGCCCAGGCCCCCGCCCCCAGCTGTAATGAATTGTACCTTAATCAAGCAAATCGTAAACTTTAAAACCACTAAAACACACATCAATACCTAGAGCAGGGATGCCCCGACTTAGGTACTGCGGTGCCGTAGCAGAGATCCCCAGGCTTGGGTACTCAGCTAGAGTCTGGGCATCCCTGCCAAGCTGAAAAAGAGAAAAAGCTGCATGAAGTGGAATGTATATTTTTTGAGAGACCTCTTTTTATGCAAACTTCTGCAAAAATACCTGATTAATTAGCAAATTTGGAAAAAAAGTGCATTATAAACGGTTAAAGAAAACTCTAAGTTAAGCAGAAGTTATCTATGTATGTGAGAGGCTCATTACCCTTAAGTTAACCTTAGTTTTCAATTGTATTCTTGTACACTTACAAAACATACTTATACATATACTATATATACCTATATAAATGGGCAGTTCCTGGTTGAAATAGTGCAAATATATACACACACAGATAAATCTATTTACACGATTAAGAAGAAGCAAAACCGTATTGTATCTGTACGTTTATCCCTAGTCATAAGTTATGCTTAGCAAACGTAAAAAATAAAGCTTTCTCTGTAGCCGAAGCCACAAATCTCTGTCTCTGACTTCGACTTGGACTTTTGGGTGCAAATCCACGATGTGAATAAATGTGCAGCAAATTGGCGGAGCCAAAAGATAAACGAGCTGTGGCCACAGCGAATTAAGGTCATCTGGCCGGGGTCAGGGGATTTTCCGAGGGGTAGACTCCACGCATGGCCATTGAAAAATAAAAAACGGTAGCCACATAGGTCTGTGGAACAACTGCAGCAAATAAATATTGAAATGGACAAAAATACACGGTGAGATAAGTATAAACGCAACTAAATACTGTGAAAATATTTTGCTTGTATTAATAAATGTTTTCTGCCTTGCAATTAAATACTAATATGTTCCTTTATGTTTTTACTAACTTCCCTCATGAAATGTTCTTTATTTTCAGACATTTTTCAAGTGCAAAAAAAATATATACAACTCTTAGGCGACCCGACACAGACAGTCCCGTCCCAGTCACATATTCGGTCTTGGTCTGGCCCATACATAAATGGCAAAACATGGCTAAAACAATTACCAAAATGCGGCGGGCACAACAATCGGCGGCGGGGTACTACCACTGCTCGTACAAGAAATAATAATAATAATTGTGGCCAATTGCTGCTTAGTTGGCCAGTTAATTGCAACATGGCCAAGACGACAGACGACAGTCCCAGCTCGAGTCCCACTCTCCGCCAAGACTCTCGATGGCCACGAGTTCTTGGCTTAAAGAGTGGAATCGCAAAATGGAGGCTGCGGTGGTAAGTTAGTGATTCATTCTACCAGGGAACCAGTTCGGAAATGGCCTATTATGGTCAATGTTTAGTTCCGTTTTTTGGGTGCCACAAGTATTTCCTCATTTTTGTTGCTTTATTAATGGGATTTGTATATTTTATATGAGCATTTTATTGACTGCGACTTTGAGCATATTAATTAAGTGGTTCGTACTATATATTTAAAAACTTATATGGGCAAGTGCCTGGCTTGGCCAAAAATTAATGTATTTAGAGCAGCTTTATTATTTTATACCTAAACAAATTATTTATTAGGCATTTAGTACCTTAGGACTTTATATGATATTTTAGGCAAGATATGGGTATATCCAGGAAAATATTATTTAAAGGATCTAACACTTGCAATTACCATTTATTTTAAATTAAAGTTATATGCTTTTTATTAAGCTTCCTTTAATTTGTTTAGCTTATATAAAAATTGAAATCATTTTATTAAATATTAATAATAAACCTAATAAATAAAATGGCATATGTTTAATCTAACTTGAAGATAATATTGTTATACTTTTTTCTTAGCTATAAATAAGTTAAAATTAATATTTTATATTTCTTACTTATTTATTGTTTATATTTATAACATATTTGACATTTTTATGTTTATAAATAAGCTCATATAAATATTTTACAAATTGTGTGCAGCATTAATGACTTTATTTGAATTTCCTTTAACCATTATCTCCCAAATTTATGGCGATTTTAGTACTTCCCTCGCTGCACTTCTGGTTCCAAGAGTTTGCCCATTTCTGGTGTTATTATTTTTATTTTTTTTAGTTATTATTATAGCTGTGTGCTGGTGACGGGCCTTATGGCCAAGTTGGCCAAAATGCAGGCGGCACTGCAATTACCAAGACAAGCAGCTAATTTTATTTGCTGTAAAACGTGCGCCTTCATCGCAAAGATTTTTTCTATATTGCCTTATGGCTTTGATTTTTTAGTTTTTTGTTCTTTCCTTCGTTTTTGGAGTTGATTTTTCGGTTCGGTGGGAAATATACTTGGAGGAGGCTTATGGATTGCGTGTCTGCGGCACATTAGGCACCTTTGACGCGCCGTCAATTGAGTTGTCAGCACCAGAAGTGAGAAAAGCCATTACTCAGGGTGGTCTAAACATAGATGCTAAATGGTTTTTTGCCTTAAATGCTAAATCAAACCGGAAATCAGTTCGTTTTGAAAGTGAAGAGGAGACAAAAGAAGCCTAAGCGATATTGTCACAGACTCCAAGCAGATTAAATAGCACAATGAGCCCCTGCGATCGCGAAACTTGTTCATTTGAAAGTTGAGTTCAAGTTCAGAAATGGCAATGGCAACATAAACAGCAACAGCTACAATGGTAACAACAGGTTGCTATAATTTATATATCACAAAGAGCCATTATCCCGCAAAAAAGCAAGAAACACGAATAGTTGTCAACGGGAACGATGGAGCGCGGCAGTCAAGAAAGTTTTTTTGGTGATCTTTTTGGGAATTTGCTTATGCTCTTTAACGCGGATATTGATCTGCGGTTAACTGGTTAATAAATGTGAAGATTTGTTTAATAGTCCGAAGAAAGCAATAAGTATTCCGTTAATTGAGGGGTTTTAACACTGTCTGTCGCGGGTTTTACTCTCATTAATTAATAGTTAATGATAAAATAAACTTAGAAATAAGAGAGAAAAATCGTATTAGCTCGAAAATGACTTATTTTATTCTCAAAACCCTAAGAGTGCCTTAAAGCACTTAACACTTATTCTAACCTCTAAAATAAACAAAATTATTCATCTTTTTATTTTTATAATAAACTCTTTCTGCAAACTCCTCTCAAAACCCACCTTACCCACGATTTCTCTACCAATTTCCAACTTCTTTCAAAAGAAATAAGCATCCTCAATGCTCATTTGATAATGACTTTGATCTTTAAGCAAATGGGACAATAATCGCGCCGGCATTACCATAACATAATATTATTTTTTTGCATAGGCATGTGAAATACACAAAACGTCGAACAAAGTAAATTTATATAATGGGGAAATGTGAGGCATTTAGATAACATTTTTGGTGCACATTTCGATGGTACTTGAGAGGGGGGACTATGCCTCGTAGGTATTTCGAGGAGCGACACAGGACAGGAGAGCAGTAAGCAGCCCCGAAAAAGTCGTGTCAAGACAAAGTGCAATAATTCACACTCACTTTCGGGTTTGACGGTTTATAGGTGGGAACACCAGCTAAAGGAATAACAACAAATATAATAGCAACAAGCAACAGCAACATGGTAACAGAAACACAGTTGGGATCAAGATAATAGCAGAAAGAAAATATTTTTCTACCCCAAAATGTTTAAAAATCTATGTTTTAATGAGATGTATTGGTGGAGTTTTTGAGTTTTTATGGAAACCAAAAATACATTTAAGATAAAATATTTTATTGAACGTTATAGACATTAAAATATTTCATAATATTTTAAGGCCCAAGAAGTTTATTCCTATAATACACTTATATATTAAAATGGTGTTTAATATATATTTTTATTTACCTTAAACTATAATTATTAATGATTCATTAGTCCTATTATTTCACCCTCAACTGTAGAACACCGCTCAGCACAACAACAGCAGAATTCGACAGCATGGACATGCCCAGCCACACTCCACTTATAGACTCCCGATCCCCGATCCGCTCGGGACTCGGAACCGTGATTATGAAACCTTACATGCACGCGGCTGACACTTTATATAGTTTATGACTTGATAAACGCTCGTCGCGATTCGCAGATCCCATTGTCCAAATAGAGCTGTGTGAGCCTGAGAGCATATTCAAATTCAAATTCAATTTACGATTTGATTGATCTCGAAACACTTGAAATATGAAATGCTGGACCAATTTTCGCATTGCCACCGGCGGCAATTTTCAGGTTTTTCTGTGTTTTAGTGGCCAACAGATTTATAGTTCAATTTGATCATGATTTATCCAAATGGCCATAAATAATAATAACCATGATTAGGTGGCCGGGGAGTGGCGGCTGGCTTTGGCTTTGGCTAACTCTCTAATTGATTGCGGCCCAAAAAAATTTAATTAGTCACCAGTTGGTCAGAGGAGGCCATGGGGGCAGGCACAGGTGCTTTGAGATGATAATCTCTTCTTTTCTTTGGATTATTTACCTTTAATTCTGGAGTTAACCCTTTAATATTTAATGAAGCGATTCTGATTTTTTCTTAAAACAAAAAAAAGATATTAGGAACTGTAATTAAAACAAAATAAAGTCCCTTTGTAAGCTTTTGGTATAAGAAAATCCTTTAGATCGTTTACCCTAAAATTTCTTCTATTAGAAAAATAAATTTTAGGAAAATTTAAGCTTAAAAGTAAAGATTAAATATAAAATAAATAAAAACCATATAACAAATAATTTTTTAACAACTAATTTAACTTAAGTAAAGGGTTAAAATCCCTGTTTTCTTAACACTTTCTCACTCCATCATCGAAAGCATCATCTCGCATGGACCCAGCGGAGACGCCAACCGCAAAGAGCCGAAGCGAAAGAGAAGCCTGCAGTCGTGTGTTAGGAAGCTTCGGCTGAGGCTCTTCGTACGCTCGGCGTTTCGGACTCAAGCTCGGACTCGTACAGGTCGCGATCATTCGGAGTCGGAGTCGGCCGAAGCTATAGCTACTACATCTACTTGGCGTTGCATAAAAAGTGGTTCAGTGGAGCAAACGCCTTCAGACCGAAAGCGTCGCGAAACGCCTCTGAATAAATCGCGCGGCGGTAAAGTGCAAAGAAAAAAGGATTCCCATTTCCTTATATCCTTTATATGGTGCTAGCTTTTAGTTTTGTGTTTTTTAAGCCTTTTTTCTAAGCTTTTAAAATTTGCAGCTCCTTCTTTTTGGAATATATACACTTTTGGATACAACAAAATAATTGAGAGTTCTAAACAAAAGTGAAGGTAAGATCCAGTTTTTGGCATCCGATTATAAATTCACTTTCGCACGAGTTCTTCTGTGAGAGAAGATCAATAAATAACAGTATTAATTTTTTATGTGCAAATTTTTATGTAATGCTCGGTTGGCATGCACATTTTTTTATAAGGCAAATGTCAGAAATTGCATTAAAAAAGGCATGGAGTCTTGTTTGAAATTAATAAAAATGTATTTCATAAATAAAGTAAATCTAAGTTTATTTTCCAAAATATATTAAAGCGTCAAAAAAAAAACAAGCAATTAATAAAAGTGTTTTTAATTTTTAAGCTACAAAAATAGCTTTTACCATTTATTTATATTTTAAAATTAACTAAGTAGCTCATTTCCTGGAGAACCCTGAAAAATATTTCATATTTTATGATGCTATTATTTAAGAGAGACTGTTGCTGTATTTCTTTGCTGCCAAAAACACTCTATAAGCCAAGTGTCAAAAATGGCATAAACCTTGCCATATAAAGAGCACACATTTGTGAAATTAATTCAGCTTTAATATTATTATTTTTAATGCAGCTTAAATTTGATTAATATTTATGCCATATTAAGCAAATTTAGAAATCGCTGCTTTGCATGAATTCGAAAATTCTTTAGAAATGCAATCAGAAACTTGAAATATATTTATTTATGAGTGACTTTTGCTTATGTTTTTCACGGGACCACTTTCCTTAAAGCCAAATGTCACAGATTGCATAAACTTATAGTGGATAGTGGACTTTTTAAGAGATTCTACGCATAAACTAGCTGCGGTTGAAGTTTATTAATATTCATACCAGTTTGCCTAGTTTTTTGTATGCGGAAATATGCTAAAACTAATGAATGCAAATTGTGTTAAATAATAAAAATGAAGAACAAAGAGTTCAGGGTAAGAAAAACACAATACTAGAAGAGACTTTGTTGCTGACTGTTGACAATTACAAATGTCTTTTATTACGGATTACTTGGATTTGATTCCAATTGAAATTGCAATTGAAATTGCCAGGGGAATTGCGCTTTAATCAGCCTGACAGACGTCGCACAGTGGCAGACAGGCTAATTTGCATATTAATTTTAATTGAATGAACAGCGACCGGCAGGAGACATCCACAGCCATCGATAAAGTTCATTCGAATTACGAATTGAAATTGAAAATGTCAGCCTGCAGACTTTGTATCAAAATGGAGACAGAAATAGAGCCATTGGCATTGCAGCTGCTGCTACGTGGTGGGTCCTAAAGGGGTCCCAAAACCAACACAGAATAAATTTAAATTTAAATACAATGCAGCTACAGATTGTCGAAACAAATGTGTCTGGGCTATAAGTTTATTTGCTCTGCAAACTGAAAGCTAGTTCGTTGCTCAATGCTTTTGATGGATTAAATGCAAAACTCCCCTCGAAATTTATGGCAGCATCATCTCCCTCTCATTTCTCTTGTTTGGTGTTTTATTTTTGGGGCCATAAAAAAACCGCACCTCTCAAAGCTTCCGCCTTTCCCAGTGACAAGCTTGGCAAATTGTTACACACTCCGCGGCATTCAGTGGCCAATGTCATTGGCAAAAAACCAAAGCAAATGCCGTAAAAAAATGCACAAAAAAAATCTGTCTTCCATCATCCGATTTGCATATGCAAATTTCATTCCCACGACTTTTAATTGCAAGCGCAGAAAACTAGAAACCCGAAAAAAAAATAGCGAAAGGAAATGGAAATGGGGCTCAAAAGAAGACAGCTCTCAAATAAATTCAAAATGTTATAATTCTAGCTTTCAAACTGTTCAAGGTCAGGGCCATATTATCGCCACGGATCACGGCTAATATATATTGGCCGCTTCTTGGCCGTATTATTTTAATAGTGGTGAAGGTTTAAATTGGATTTCTTAATTAGATTGGCCATATCCAAGTTGAGCGTCAAATTTATTACAGCTTTTATAGAAGTTAAATGCATGAAGGCATCTTTTTTAATTTTTGTTAAAGACAAACCAGTGTAATTTTAAATTATATTATATTTCTTCAGAGCGTTGACACTTTGTTGTAAATAAATAAAAAAAAAGACAGAGCTTTGCTGGTAATTTATTTAAAATAATAATAAACAAAGACAGAGATGTCAAAGGCTGTAAATAAATTGCAGTTGTCCACACCTTTCATTTGGTTTAATTTACTTAATTTCTGGCCTCCCTTTAGAGTATACAAACTTTGCTTTAATTTAAACAAAATCGTCACTTTTATAATGTTTTTTACTATTTGTTTTTGGCACATCTTTGGGTCATTTGAATTAACACAATTAGCACGCATCGAACAAGGCTAATTAATGAAGCAAAGTTAATTGACATTTTGGACGGACGTTTTATTTGCATTCAATTTCGATTTCCTTGGAGGTTATATGTGTCATAATTAAGTCAGAGAACTACCGAAGCAGGTGAGCATAGAGGCTGGCTTTGCCTTGCTGAAACTCGTAAATTAAAGAACCCCAGAGAACCCATGGGTGAGGCACAAGCCACAAGGCTGCACCCAGAAATGCGTGACATTTCGCCCGGACAGCCTTACAAGACACCAGCACCAGACTTTAGCATCCAACTCGGAGTCTGAAGTCGGAGTCAAAAACAGCGACAGCAACACGGCGACAGGCCCTGAGACAGACAATTACTAATTGAGTTTCCCCCCCACTCGCATTAATTACACTCCTAGTGGAGGCGGGATAAGTCGGCTCCGAAGACTACGTCCAAGCCCTTCTCATTAAGGGCAGGGAGTCGGCTTTGGGATTATGCAATCCTTGGTATCTCCGCCCTGGCTAAATGTTCAATTTACAAATTAACCAAGGCAAACAGTTTCGGTTCAAAGTTCAATTTCAAGACTGGCCGGAAAAACAAACAACAATTGTTGTGAAATATCCCGCTTGTAAGTGAATCGAAATACCGAAATCCGAAAACAAACAATAACAAGGGCAACACGAATTAATTGAAAGTATTTACAAAGCCATAGCAAGCATTTAATAGCTCGTCTAGAAATCGAAAAAATCAAATTGAAATCCGAAGAAGGGAGCCACTCAGTGCCTGAACTCAAAATTGATTGAGCCCAGCGGGTGAGATTATTTGAGAAAAACCTACAAGCTGTCAAAAGGGTTTTCATCCAGCCACTGACCTCTGGTTAATTAACATGTTAATTGAATATTAAAACAATGGGAATTCATTGAAGATGTAAAGTCATTAAGGGAAATATTTGCTAGAAAGTTTTATATAAAATATTGAAAGCTAATATTAAGCTGATCAAATGGATGGGTTAGAAAAATCTAGAATTTAAACATTAAAAAATTATCTTTTAAACATTTTAAATACATTTTTAGGTCTTGGAAAATGGTTTTTCTTTGAATAAAGATGTTATTTTTATTTTAAGTGTTTTATATGTTAAGTTCTACAACAGTTTGTTTAATTGGGATTTAATTCTAGGTCTACTAGAGTCTCTAGAAACCTATTTATTTCCGAAAGTATAAATGTTATATACAATCTTGCACATTTTTTAATAAGAAATTTAACTCTTCTTTCCTCCTTCTTATTAATTAACTAACTGCTTTTAATTACTAATAAAACAATAAATTAAAACAATTCAGCAATTATTTGTACAGGCCTAGAGGCAAGCCGAAGTTATTACCAATCCAATGTCTGTGTATTTCCTAACCAATTGTAATTTGATCAATGAAACTCGCAAAAGTATCTTGCAACAAATCCAATTGAAGATTCCAAAACATTTCTAAGGAAACCCAGAGACCTCAAACCCGATTCGATCTCTGCTCCCTGGTGCCCGGGGCGTCGCATCGATTATTGTTTGGTCAGCCGAAAAAAAATTCAAATTGGCCAAGTATTGATTGTGGGCTCGAGTTCAAGTTGGCTTGAGGAGTTACGTTAACCAAAGTCACGCATATGCCCCTTCGATTGCGATAGAAAACTCTTATTTTTCGGTGATTTCTCAACTTGGTTTCGGAGGAATACGGCGAGTGCTATGCAAATCTGAGTTAGTCGAACCGAAATTCAATTTGCATTTCGTGATATGTCAGCGGGGCGTTAGAATGTGTTGCTGGAGGTCAGCACGCCCCTTTTTACTGAGTGTGTGTGTTTTATAGTTTTTTAATAGCATTTGTTAGTTGACACTTTTGGCTTTGGAACTTCACAAATAGCAGGAACCTTTCGCTGCTGGCCTTTCTGATTGATGTCAGTTCAGTTCAGTTCGGGGTTCGGTTTCTGGGCGCTTAATTCTGCTTTTAATTGCTTTGTCAAAATGCCAAGCCAAACGAATGACTGAGGCAACGAACTTGATTCGAAAACGAGTTGCAGAATCTGCCTTTTTGTCTTTCCGATATCTCAGATTGTGTGTGCCCCCCCCCCCCCCCCCCCCCCCCCCATCCTCATTAATAGTTTAAGCTCACTGTTTTGGGTTTGTTTTAATCGCCGGATCTTAATTGTTGCGGCTGCTGTTGCATTTGCATAGTCGCTGGCTTTTGGCACCTGTCCTAGCTTATTGAAACACCTTTATTGGCATTTATATATTGCAGAGCATAGCATACACATGTTACTCCTTGTCCGCGCTTATTTTTTCTACTCGCGGTATCCAGTTCAAGTCGTCGGCTGTCATTTGATGCAAATTATTAGGCAATGTTTTATACCTCGCTTCTCCTTCGCCTCCTCCTCTTCCGAGAGGCTTGTTCCGCTGCACAAATTGCGTTTTGCTTTCAGCATTTGGCTTAATGTCCAACGCACATGTGGGCGTGGCCTATTGCACTAAGGCGTAGCTTTTGATTAGAATTTTTTGTTGTGTTTTGCGAGAAGAGAATAATGCTTTTGAAGTTTGCCTTGGAACTGAGATTAGAGGGGGAAAATATGTGTAGGGGAAATTGCATAATATTGCATAGAATTATTTAAATCGTGAGTTTATAAGTCAATAGTTATTCTAAACGTGTTTTAGGATATTTTAAAAGTATTTTTAACATTTATTCAATGTTTCTGCTTATATGTATAATATCTAACAAATAAAATGTATCGTTTTCATTAATAAAAGCTTGAATAATATATTATTTAATATTTATTTTAAGCCTGCTTTATTTTTCCTACTGTACTGACCCAATTCAATAAGCAATTAATGCAGACAATTGTTTCCACTTAACTCATTGTTGGATTAACTTGATTGATTTACTTTCTAACTGGTCTAGGATCCGGCTGAATTTTTCAATTTGTAATTAAAATATGTCAGAATGCAGCTAACGGGAATTTATAAATTAAAACAAAAAAATGTTCTGGATTCAATTAAGTTGGATCACATTCCTTACAAATGGCAAATGTTCTTATCTTAAAAATGTCGTTATAATATATGTATATACTAATAGCCCACGCATTCCACTAAACGCCAAACAGTTTGACACTTTTAGGCTGCCAAAAAAATAAATATTTTTGTTTTAATTAGCTTGGCTTGCTTGCTCGAACACCCGCCATAATTGCCGAATAAAATCAGAGAGCCGAGAACCGAGGCCCGTGGAGTGATTAAATAAATTAGCATGGGCCTCGGATAGAGCAGTTTGGATCCAAGATCGAAGATAGATGTTGCAACTAACCAACTAGCAAGCTGGCAACCTGCAACCTGCAACAGCGTCGCTGCCTGCCAACGACATCAATTAGCGGCGTTTTAAGTGCGTTCCACATTTGGCGTGAAAAACAGCTGAAAAAACTGCAAGAGGAAAATGCGTCGAGAAACGCCTCGAGTCAATCAATTTTCTGAGAGCCTTGTGTGTGTATAGATACACGGAAAAATGTTATGTATTTCGAGGAATCAATACTGACTATTACTCTTATATTTAGGGACTTATAAAGCATAATTTTATGGGGGAAAAAACTAAGAAACTTAATCAAAAATTTCCTAAATTTAATACAAATAATTATTAAACTGCAGAAATATTTATTACAAGCATTATTGATTTTCAAGATTCAAAATTCCATATTTTTTCCTGTGTATCGGCCAACAAGGAGGCCCGAACCAAAACCCAAGCTCGAGCTCGGGCCTGGTCAAGATTGCGTGGCTCGATTGAAAGCCATTTGGAAAGGCAGCGGTCGAGTTACGCGCCGGCAACTTACGCAAATTTCAGACAGTCAGTCCTCTGTCCCCTATTAGAGGCCCCGATCCTCGATCTGAGATCTCCCCTTAGGCTCCAAATCCGAGTGTGTCCAAGCCACTAACAGCCGCCTCATCAGAGGGAGATACGAGTACTCGGCGACACACCCTAATCTGGCCAAGTCTGCGGATCTCTGAAAGAGTTGCAACTCGCAAACGCAGAGCCAGACGGAGTCCGAGTGTGTGTTGGATTCGATGTCTGGAGTTTCTCAGATTTTTAATTGAAATCTGGCAATGGTCTGGACTGTGTCGGCCGGACAACTAGTTTACGCATTTGAAAGTGCTCGGTGCTGTGTGCTGGTAATTAAAAACTTGTCGTTCGATTTGATAACTTTTTTTGTGAGTACCCTTAAGCGATGTTATGTCCAGGAGATTTTAAAAAGCGACTTGGATAGCCTTAGTCATAAAATGTGATTGGAGTTTTTTAGTGGGAAATGAGATGATTGGAAAGATTACTAAGAAATCTTTGACGGGGGTTTTTAAGGATGGGTTTGAGTTTTTAGTGGGAAATAAAATGATTGAGAAAATTACCAGGAAATTATTATATTTTAAGGGGTTTTTTAATGATGATTGATTGTATTTAATTAATTCTTTTTAATTAAGATTAAATTTATATGCTTAAAAATGTCATAATAAGTTTAAAAACATATTAAAAAGTCTGGAAGGATTTTACTAAGTAATTTTAGCTCCTAGCTGAATTGTTTTACTGTGAAAAATATTTATAAAAAAAAGAAAGTGTCCTTTTTAAAATATATAAATTAAACACGGATAAAAATATATAAATACACGCCTTTAGAAATGGTTTAAGACCTCAGTTATGATCACAACTATAGATTTATATAAGCTATTATGCTTATTGCCCAATTTTAAAGGTAATTTCAACTTAACTTCCCCTAAAAATTCCTTAGTAAGAGCATTGCCAACGTCAGGCAACTCCCCACACCGTTCCTTTCACATTGCGTCGCCTGAGTCGTTCAACGTGGCGCATACGCAACATTTGTCATGAAAAATGCCCACTCTCGGTGTCTGCGGCGTCTAAGTCGCCGGTAGGAGGAGGATGTTCAGCTGAGTGATTTATGTGTTGACTAAGCCAGCGTTCCGCTAACCGAGGCACATTCCTGGCCCTGCCACATCGTCATCACACCGAGGAGATTTCTAAGTAGCCGATGCCAATTGATACCAGTTTATTATTAAACCAGTTTGAGCGTAATGCTAAAACCCAAACAAAACGCCCCTCCAGCTAATCCGAAAAAATCCCAAAAAAATTAAGAAAACACAAAATGATGAAAAACGACTTAAAGTTGCACAACTTCCAACAGAGAGAGAGGGAGGAGGCTGCAACGTGACATCCTGGCAGAAACTTAATATGCAACGCACTGATTGCGCTTTATGGCCGCCAACTTCTTGGGAAAAAAATCGCTAAGGATTTTAATTAAGCGATTCGGCTTAAAAATCTAATTTCCGTTGCCAAAAAGAGAAAACCAACAAAAAAAAATCGCGCGCTGTGATGCAATATCATCGGAAAAGTGCCACGCAAAAGTTATCAAACAAATCAAAGCGAGTCCAAGAGCCGCATTGACACAGTTTTAAAGTAACCGCCCGCCGCCACCCACCGCTTTTCCCCCCTTAGTTTTTCCCGTCGGCTGGTGGTGGCGGTGCTGGAAAAGCCCCATAAAATTTATAGAGCGAAAGAGCCGAAATAGCCAGGCCCAAAAGCGAGGTGCGTGAGTCGTTCAATCAATGCAATTCATTCATTGAGCCCGAAGTGGCCAACAACACGCAACGTTGACGTTTCGCCCGCTGGCCAAGTGCCTTTCAAGCCGCAGAGGTGTGGCTAAAAAGGGGGAAGGATATTTCTGCATAAAAAGGGGGAAAGAAGAAAAGAGTCATGATTTTAATTATATTATAATATTTTTTTTTTTCAACGTCATAACATAATCTCATAACCCTGTGACTTTCAAGCTTAAGAAAAATAAAATTAAATTCAAAATATAATTTTTTCCAAGAAAGTTTGCAGCTTCATAAAGAAATATCTCTGATATTTTTTTTAACATTTTTTCTTTGGTTTAGCGAGCCTAAGCCAAGAAACTTTGCCTTTTCCATCCCCTTCACTGCCACTGAACTGAACTGTCACCTCCAAATAGCCCCCTCTTTTACTGCCTTCAACTTTTTTCCTGTTTTCAATAAAAAATCCCATACCCCTTCCTCCATTTTCTGCTTGGCACACGCTGGCAGCTCTGAAAAAAATGCGTTTTTGTAGTATGCAAAAAAAAAAGTAAAAACAAAATTGAGCACACGCAAAAAAAAGATAGCAAGAAAAAGACGGCCAAAATCGATGACCAGCAAAAAGTTGCGTATGACCACAATTTATTGATTTATTATAGTGCATATAGCGCATAATTTATTACAAATCTATTTGAGCTGAAACCCCAGATAAGGGGTTAACGGAGGGAGACTCTTGTGCGTGCCGCAAGATTTATGCATCGGGGGAATGCACAAACAAAAGACTTAGGCAACAAACTTGCTGTGCGGAACAAGGAAGGGAAGTTTATAGAGAACTATAGGGGAAATGAGCAAAATGTTAGAATAGTACTTATTTAATTAACTAAAAATATAGTTTTATATAAATTAAGTCATTTAATAATGATCAGAAAAATAAAAAAATTTTGGTGTACTTATTTAAAACGAATTATATTGGTAATCAAGTCTGTAAAGCCTTCAAGAGGTTAAACTTAATGTATTTAATTTAATTTTTATGGCAAAATTACTGTTATTATCGCTAGTTTTACATTTTCATTTGCATAAAATAATTACTATTTATTGCCAGTTGTAAAAGATAATAAAAAAATCAAATGTTTATTCATATAATCTTTAATGTTCACTATTTTAAATGCGAAACTTAACTTAAGTAAAATTGTTATATGTTTACAAACTACATTAAAGTAGCTAACAGCTTATTTATGCTCCTAAATAATAAATACGTCTTACTTTAAATTTTTTCTTATTAACAATCAAAATACTTAAGAACTTTCATGCCATTCTCCTCGATCTTATCAGCCAAAAAATCCTTCACCACCCACTTTTTGGTGGCACCACTTACATAAATACATGCTTTATTATCTCAGCTTGTTTAATGACTTAATTAAGCGCCTTTTATGTAAAAAACGGCAAGTGAGCCGGCGACAACTCGATGCATGATCTGAACCCGCCACTGACACCAAAGCAACGCCCACGCAGCACCAACAACAACAGCAACTGACTTAAACTGAAGCTAAAAGGCAACAACAATGACCACACGCCACTTTACTGCACACTTCCCACGCCCCCTCCATTGCTTTGCTTCGCCTCCCCCAAGCCACTGCTTTTTTTAGACCCCCTTTGGTAGCCCCCTCTTTTGTATCCATGCCCCCTGAGTTTGAACCTGCTGCCAGTTGCTGTGGAGGATTGTTGTTGGTATTTTTGCACAGAGAGAAAATATAATTGGGAATTTAATAAATAAAATAAGGTACTGGGATAAGTATTTAATAATTCAAATATTAAATAATAAATATTAAATTAATTAATTAATAATAATATTAATAATACAATTATTTTAATTTATTCAATTTTAATATATTTTTTAATTTTGTTTTCATAATATATGAATAGGCGTCCGTTTATCATATATTTTATGAGTTATGACTTTAAGGATGGCTTCTTAAGGCGTGCTCCGAGCTTGATATTCGGTGCCCAACCCTGTTTTCATTTTTAATAATGTTTAATATAGAAAAATTCAGAAATATTTCCAAGATAAGATATAAATATCAATAAAATGTATCCTAATACAAAAATTATTTAGTTAACAATTATTAAAGAAATTTTTTCGTTTATAAATTAATATTTTTTATTATATTTTCTTTAAGAAAGTAATACTAAATTTCTTTCACTGCACTTTGAGCAAGAGCTCGCCACTGCCAACTTGGCCAATTGATAAATATCATTAGGCGTCCGCCCGCCCTGCTTTTTTCGCCTTTTGTTTAAAGCGGCCCAAGAAAGATTGATAATGCCCGCACACAAAGGACGGCTACTTGTGTGTGGGGGAAGTGTTAATAGGACGAATGAATATAAATAACCAATTAAATATCCGATTTGATTTAATTGGCTGGCGATTACCTGGCGCTTACCCGGAGTGACTGGAGGAAAGACACACAATGTTTGCCTTCCGATTTGCTAATTAGCTTGTGGCTCTCTTTTCGGCCACCGCCTCCTCCCATTATGATCGCCGCCTTGGGCAACGATCTCTGCATGAAATATCCCGCCAATTACAGTAGCTCTGTTTCTGTTCGATCCGATCCGATCCGCCGGTTAATTCCATTCAGTGATTCAACAGCGATCCACCGGACAACAAAAAAAATAAAACCAGTTACTACTGTTAACTTGGCGCACAGCGAAATTAAATCAATTAAATCGAATGAAGACTAAAGTTTTGAGAGGTTTAAAAAAATAGGGTGAACTTAGGATACTCTTTATATTGATTTCAAAGGTGGAAGAGTAATATTGAAAATGAGTTTAGAGATTTAAAATTAAATTTAGAGATTATACAGAGTTGTATAACAGTTTTAAGAGATTTTAAAGCCAGTTAAAATTGAAACTAAATCTTGTTAATAATTCTAGGACTCCTTTTGTCTTTTGGACTATTTTCCGATATGAGGATCTAATTTATATTTTCAAAAGCTGTTGGCAAGCTTTAATTTATATATTTTTATATATGGTTATATTTCTATTTTAATAAAAATAATATAATTTACAATTATCTTGATATTGGAAGATTATTATTATTTCTTTAAGACATATACCCCCTTCATAGAGTATAACTCCTTATAGCCTACACTAACCGCTATAGCGTTAAGTGATTTTTGATCAATTATGTTTACTGACTGTGGCCAAGCTCATTAAACATTTATCTAATTGATTGAGCGGTTATATGATGTCACAACATAACAGCAATCGCAAGTGTGTGCCAAGCGAGATATACCCAATATTTCCTCTTTTAATTACCAATCTTAAATCAAGTTTTTAACTCTCAATTAAGGCTTTTAAATAAATTTTTGCTCGTAAATAAATCTATTAAAAAAACACTTCTCTTATACCTTGCAGATGCCTTCCCACCGACTGAGTATTCTGGGACTGCTGTCGCTCCTCTCCTTTGCGGCTGCTGATGTGGGTTACCATTACCAGCGACCCACGAGACCCACGGCTCCATCGGCTCCGTCGGGGCCTGGATCGATTTACACTGGCCACCAGTTCAGTGCCTTGCCCACGATCCATCCACTGCCACCGATTCCGGCCCTGCCTCCGTTGCCCACAGCTCGGGTGCCGTTGCCCAGGAGCCGTCCCACAGCGCCCGCTGCCAGCTTTGTCAGTCGCTATCTTCCGCCCTCGGCGCCGACAGTGTCCACCTATATTCCACCGCCCGTGGCTGCTCCCATCTCCTCGATTAGCTTTCATGGATCGCCGACTCTGAAGCCCGTCTATGGACCACCCACGCTGTCCACTCCTATTGTGGTGCCACCCACTGGACCTGCTCCTCTCGCCCAGGGAGGAAACTTGCGGATTCCCTTCGGCAAGCAGGCACTGATCTCTCCCGGGGAGTCCTACGTGTCCAATGGCAGGCAGCTCAAGCAGTACGCCGTCATCGAGATCATAGACAACGACATTGATGAGACTCCGGCGCCGTTCCTGTCGGGATCCAGCTTCTTCGATCGCTTTGGAGCCCATGTGGGAGCGCCAGCGGCCAATGGCATCCAAATAGATTCCCGAGCGAACTCCTTGCTGTTGGAGCAGCAGCAGCTGGCCATACAGCCCAGAGCTCAGGGCGGATCCTCCCAGGGCGGAGATGCCATAGCCCTGGGCTCGGGGGGTCTGGGCTTTGTGCGGCTGGCCAATGGTAATGTCTACCTGGGCTCTGGTTCCCTGGGCTACATCAGTGGCCAGCAGCGAGTGGCCTCCGTTCTGGATGCACGCACTCGATCGGAGTCCACCTCGGATGCTCTGCACTTTGGCCACGGTCCCCTGGGCGGAGCGGATAACCTGCTGAGGTTCAAGTAGTAGAGAGGCTATTTATCGATCCTATCCACTCCACTCTCACTCATCCGCTCATCTATCTATTGAAAAATAAGTGTACTTTATTGTAAATATTTGTAAAATAAAAAACGCCCTTTTCTTTTTAGTAGATTGTAAGCTTGCTTCAACTATTTGAGATTCATGTACATTTGTCCTATGCGAAACAACGAAACTTGATCAAATAAATATATAAATATGGTTAAAAACTAAGAGAGAATTAAACAAAAGGGGTTGGGGCTAAGAGCTGACTATTTTGGAAGGGTTTAATTTTTTTAAACGAACTGGAAGCTATGTTATCTTAGCGTTAAAAAAAAACTAAGGTAAGACTTTAATGCTGTGTAATATTTCTCGTTTATTTTATTTTTTTTATTAAAATCCTTTTATGTACATTTTAATTCTTTCAATAACACAGGTCGACAAAAATCGACTTTTGTTTTTGCCGGCGAATAAAAGCCATTGATTCTGATAGATCTGAACCTGAAATTTGTGACAAATTTAAGTTTGTAAAATGCATTATAACTAAAGAACGAGCTGTCTCCCATTGGATATTATTATTTAATATTGAAGTAGAAAGGCCAAAGCACTTTTTAAGCTGAATACGCGCTCTGGGCAACGTAAGGTTTGGGAGTTATTAAGCCTTGAAAAGTGCCGATTCAAGCAGTGCATGATACTTTGACCGCGATTTTCTCAAAATTGGTGGGCGATGGAAACTTTTCAGTTTCGGACTAGTAATGTACCGGTTCAGATCTATCAGAATCAATGGCTTTTATTCGCCGGCATTTTTCTTGTCGACCAGTGTAATTTGCGCTCACGATCAGTGGCTCCATATTGAAAAAGCTATTTGAACGGTAGTTTTTGGAACTGATAATATTATATAGCCTAAAAGTGGGCTAAAGTTCTCATACTTGGAGCTAAAAAAATACCAAATGTTCAAACACCACTATCGCAAAGCGCCAATTTTCAATCATGTCTTATCTGTATATATTTATTGTTAAGACTTTATTTATATTCCCTTAAAAAAGGACTATAAAATTTGACTAATTTTAATAAACTAACGTATTATTAACAATAGGAAAAACAATTAGACATTTGTCTCTTTAACTTGTTTTCAAAATTAACAAGTTGAATTATTAAATAAAAATAATACGAAATACGTAAGAACAATTTGTTTATATATATTAAAATAATTATTAAAAAAAGAGTACTTGTCTGAAACTTGAAAATATTATATTTATTAAAATTAGGAAATTTATTTATATATATGTATATATTCATAGTAATTAGGAAATTATATACATTTAATTATTAATACTTAATACCAATGGCCAACCAACTTCAAACCATCTACACAATAATGCTTTTTTTTATTTTGGTTCCTTAATTTATTAATTTGTATTTGCAGAACTCTACTGTGAATTAATTAAAGAAAGGTACACAACTTGACAGCAAATATTTGTTCTGTCTAGGACCCCGGCGGTGGTAGTTTATTTATTAAATTTAAATTGATTGCTATTTATTTATAACTGTGTAAACATTTGCAGATCACACAGAATTTGCATGCGTAGGAACTACTACCTACCTATCTATTAGCTCCTATCTATTGGGTAATCGAATTTTTGCACTGCGATGCTAAATCTCAGACTAAACAATTATTCAAACAATCTGGCCCAGGCGTCTGTTTGCCATTAAGTAATTATAATTATTATTCATGCGCAATAATTCAGATAGGGACGCTGGAACGTGCTCCGGGATCGGATTGTCATCTATTTGGCTAGTTTCGTGCTCTCCGGGATCGGTCGCGATCGGATCGCTCTATCGGAACATGTGCTTGGCATAATATACTCGAAATAAAAGGGAGACAAGGGGCAAAGGCAAACCCAAAGTCGTTTCCTAACTGCGCAGTTTTTAAAGATCTATTTTTTTGTTGGTCTTGTTTGCCGGTTTTTGTGGATACACACACACCCATGTGTTGATCTTTTGTTTGCTTAATATATATGGTGTATTTTTTTTCGATAACTGGGACACGCGCTGCTGGGGCCAGTGACTAGCTAACTAAAAAAGCCGGCCGGTATTTCCAGCTGTCTATAACCCACTCCCACCCCTCGATGTCGTTAATTTTTTCTCCTACAAAAAAGTTCAAAAAACTGACGAAAATAAATAATGTCAAACTGACTCAAGGTGAAGTGGGAAAGTGTTCTATCACACGCGTTCGGCCTCCCCAAGGTTCATTCGCTGATAAAGAAAGTCATTTTCGGATTCGCACATGTTTGGCCATACGTATACTTTTTCCAACATCAATCTGGATTTTTTTTTGTACTGAAATATAGCCTTGTGGATCATTCTGATAAGCCACCAAAATAAATTTAAAGGCCCTTGATAGTTTCAGTTTTAAATATGTGATTTTTTTATTGCTTTTTCACTTACAATCTAACGATTTACAAGTTAACTGAGTCAATATGACCGAAAGAACAAGAAACGGGTGGAAGAACTAAGGACTTACGAAATTAATTTTTAAAGTAATGAAATGGGTTCTAAGCTTATAAGATCGGGTGTTCTAGGGTTAACTACTAAGACTAAGATGTGATTTGGCAGTTGCTGCTTGCTTGGAATTTAAAGCTCTCGATGGCCTGACTACAGCTCGAGCTGGAACTGCTCCTGATCCTCGATCTTCAGAGACTTGGTCTTCTTCACCAGCTCCGTGGGCACAGGGACACATTTCCTGAAGGGTGTCCTTGGCGTGCCCCTCATCAGGCAGCTGGGCACATTCGAGGGAGGCGTCTGGCTCAGGGGCGACCCGCGGAGGTTCTTCATGAAGGCCCTCTCATAGATCAGCTTGGTGCCTGGAATTATCGGAAGGTGGAGAAAGATAGTGGTTAGTCAAGGTGTCTGGTTGCATCAGAAAGGAAACATTCAGAGAGTTCCCGCCGATAAGACGCACAGCTGCGTAATCATAGTGACTCACGGGTGAGTCTGTCTGTCTTTTGGTTATCATTCCGCTGACTGATTCAGTCGGATGTCCAAGTTTCATCAGCCAACAACCAAAAAATTAAGGTGAGGTATTTAAAATTTAAAAATAAAATTATGAATTTCAAACGAAAGCTTGTTTGTTTGTTTGTGAATAAAGGAAAAACCTTCATTTATAAATGCATTTAAAATGCAAATATAACTTGTGATAAATTAAGAGAGAAGTTAATTAGCTGCCAATTAATTTTGTTGTTTATAATCTCTTGAGATTTTACCTAATACTTTTATGGTTTCTAGTTTCAGCCTATATTTTCATTGACAAGTTCTGAGTTACTTTTAAACACAAATTGCATTTACAAGTTTATTGAAATAAAATGTAATTATAATTGTTTTGTAAATATAAGAGAAATACTAAGCAAAGGCAATTGAAAAACTAATTTTAAAATGTTTTTAAATAGATCAAGCCCTGAGTTTTAATTTTAGAGAGTGAACTTGATATTTGAGATATATTTAATCTAGAGAAAAGAGAAAAGTAAAAGCGTTTGCAAAGTTAGAACCTAAAATGCACTTTAAACTAATACTATTCTCAAAAAAATTATATTTAATTTAAGAGAATTAACTTGATATTTTCGACTAAAAATTGAATTTAATTTTAAGGTTTTTTGGCTTATTTAAAATGATTTCTTAAACCCTTTCCTCTCTCAAAACTTACCTCCAGGCGTGGTGGAGTACAGCGTTCCTCCGGGCGTCGAGGAGTACACCTCGGGCATCTGGATGGGATCCGTGATGACAATTTTCCTGGGCAGGGCCTGGCTGATGGCTTGACGGGCGGTGGGCGAAGCGGACATCTTGACTGATTGATTTGGTTTGCTTTGGTTTTGCTGGGAACTTTCCGCTGTTGCTGCTCTTGTAAGCTGGTAAGATATGGCTTCCACAAGTTTTATTGTTTACACAAATTGCGTTGTTTTGCGCTGTTGTTTTTATCAGCTTTGTTTATAGCTATTGATTGCTATTGGCTCTGCTCCTGGCTACTGGCAGTTGACCGTTGGCTGTTCGCTAGGCGATTGCTGGCTGAGTTCTGGCAGCGGCTGCTATTTATACCGCCGCCTCTCTGCTGCCGCTCGGCTATGCGCTTGCTCTCTCTCACACTCGCTCGCTCGCCTGATGTTGTTTGTTTTTATCTGCGAGTGTTTTCTGCGTAGTTTATGACAAACCGGGCGGTGGGTTGTGGTTCTTGTTGCTCTTGCTTTATTTTAATATTTATATTTTTTTTTGTTTTAGTCTGCTGCACACCTTAGAGACATTTCTAGCAAATAAGAGAGAGAGGTAGAGAGAGGGTCTCCCTGCCTGCCTGCTTGAGGGGCTTCTCGCCTTGAGCTCTTGTTTATCTTTAGCCATTTGTTATTGTTTAATGCACGGCAATATTATTGGTAAACAAGTTAGCCAGCCGCAGCGATCGGCATTTGTTTCTTAACCAGAATTCACATTATCGATCTTGCTAGGTGCAAATGGAAATGATGATGATGATGACTCAGGTGAGGCTCTTATCAATGGGTCTCGAAAAGGTCTAGCTCTCTCGCTTATTAGTGCGAAAACGGTGTTCCGGGGAATTTCGGGAAGTACTCTCCGTTTCCAAGTGGCTATTATTTTTTGCACTCGTTTTCACGAAATACAATTAATTAGAATAAAGCCACGTAGCCGGCAAACTTTTGACGTATGTAGGTTTCGAGCGTATTTCGTATGCATGTTCGCACTCGGAGAGCATGGCAATAATAAAGGGGACATTTAAAAGAGGTTTATGGTTAAAAGTATACCCAGTAAATGGGGTTTAATTATTTGTTAATTTTTTTTTGGGTTTTATAACCTCGAAATCTTTTATAAAACTGTGTCATAGAAATGTAAACGTAATGAATATATTAGTGGCAACGTGATTTAGTTCAATTTACTAACTTTGACCAATGAAAATATTTCAGAAATATATTAATACTAAGAAAAGGTCACGTAGGTCTTGGAATAATTATATAAGAAATTGAAATATCATAATATAAATATGTTTGTTTTAGAGTTCTTGAATTTTATTAAGTTGACAGTAACCCCTATTTAATTTTTCAGAGTAAATTATCATTAACTATTCAGATACTAAATTTGGAAGCTCTATAAGTGATACTTCCTTAGTTACAAGAGGTGTATGATATAATAGCTTAGACATTATAATACGTGGCTTATATACAAAAAATAAATGATGCAGTAATTTCATATTAAAACTGTGATAATTTAATAGAAATAAATATTTTATGTTTGCGAGATACTTCCCTTTATTTTAAGATTGTTAATCTATGTAACACACTTTTACAGCTCTAATAACTCACAGAAACCTCTGAAACCACTACTAAATAAAAGAACTCACTAAAACCAGGCCCCATACCAAATTTCATATATCTATCCTTATTAGTTCCCCAGTTCTTTGAGGTACAGAAACACCCAGTTAAGTACGGGGTACTCCTAAGCAGCGGCACGAGCGATTCACGCCATGCGGGGGCGATGTTGACGATTTTTAATCGTTGGACGCATGTAAGTAGCGCCAAAAGGAACTTTTCGCTTACGTCGGCGCCAACCAATTCGACGTAATTCGCTATTTTTTGGCCACGGGCCATACGAAAGGGAACGAACAGATCGCCAGGGTTAATGTAAAGGTGGCACGTGCGCTGATCTATAACTATAAAGATTTACTTTGTGGGACAATAGATGCTGGCGCCCACCTAAAATTCTGCACAAGGTCAACCACTAAGCGTGCTAAAATTTATTAGGTAAGCAGGGGAAACTTTTGGACCTTGAGTGGCATATTTGGGACCACGGAAAAATATTTATGGGAAAGCATGACCCACATACATCAATTACATATAATGGGGTGGGAGTTGGGCTGCCATATCTATGTAAGGTAAGTGCCAACTGACCCCCAAACTGTAAACAAGGAAGCCTAAGCTATGAGGAGCCCCAGAACAAAACACGGAAAGACCGGTAGAATTATGCCGTGTCATCTAGCACGTAGTCCACAGCATAAACAGCCGCCCTACGTGCGTTTGCCGGCCTATGCGGGAGATACATTTCTCCGGAGAGAGGAGAGACTTGGACTGAGTCCATTAGGGCTTATCAACCCTCACAGAACCGGCTCGGATTTTCCTTTCCTCTGATACCTGCGCAGAGAGAGAGAGCATAGAGTAAACAGAGAGAAAAATATTGATGTGATATGGGAGATAATTTTATTATATTTTAGATTACAAGAAAATTGATACGATTAATTCTTAAGCGATAAGAAAATTATATAAAGAGATAACACAGGAATCGCTGGAGATTTTAACAATTTTATTGCATAATTTTAGACACAAATTCAATGGCTTTTAAATCCAGTATTATTATCATTACGAGAATATATTTTTAATCTTTAATATTTCAGTTGAGAATTCAGATCTTTATTATCATCACGATCTATGCTCGACTTTTCCCATGTGTAGACAGTTTTCCTATTGCGTTGCAGTCAATGGGAAAATGCGTCTTGAGAAATTCTTAGGCGACTCTCTAAGCGCCGAGGGGTGTTCTTTGCGTTCCGCCAGCGGCAAAAGGGGGCAGGTAAATACAATAAAAATCGTCTGAAATCTGTTTTCGGCAGGGTGAAATTGAAATTTGCTGATGAAATTGCACCATCCGCTTACGTGCTACGTGTTTTGGTTGAATAGATTTTATTTTTCGGTTGGGATCTATTTCTAAACGAGTCCGAGATAGTTTGTGAATGAGCTGCTGTGGGTCGAATAGCAACTTGTTTTTGTATTTTTTTCAGCTTGTACGAAATACTGAGAAAAACGTGTGAGAGTGAAAATGTCATCAAACTCGGGGGAGTTGATGAAGTGAGGATGCTCTTTAAAATAAAATTCCGATTGTTTCTAAAGTATCTTTACGATAAAATGAAGAATTCCAAATAAAAG
Organism: Drosophila auraria; assembly: GCA_008042615.1. NCBI lineage: Eukaryota > Metazoa > Arthropoda > Insecta > Diptera > Drosophilidae > Drosophila > Drosophila auraria. Next base: position 117,224 of record VNJW01000641.1, read on the forward strand.
TCTTAAGGCAATAAGTTTTTATTCAAAAAATTTTCTTACAGCTTTAAAGGTTTTATATTTTGCAAAGTTTCTAGTTCCCAAAATAATTAAAAACTGTCAAGTGAATGCATTGTATATTTAAATATCTATTTTGTACGATTCATGATGTTATTATTATACAATGCAAATATTCTCTTGATTAAGTTTAAATTTTTTAAATAATAAAATTCCTTTATTTTACAAACTCTTCAATAACTTATATTTCAAGTCAAAGAAAGAGTGTACATAAACGTCACAGCCTATTTTCTCAGGCCTTTTTTGACACTTTAGTTGGTAAACAAAATCGACATTAAATATGTAGTTCTTAGAAAACAACGCAAGAGTGTAGCAGTAAACAGAATATTATAGAATGAATTACTTACAATAAATTATCGTTAAGTTAACTGTCAATAATAAGACTCAAATAGTTTCCCTGTACTTCGATGTTATAACCTGAAACATATGCTCAGAGCTTTTCGTAAAAAATCAGTTTATTAAAAATATTTCTGAGAAAAAGATTAAAGATTAAAGCTGAGCAACAATTTAAATCTTTATTCCTAAAAACAATATTATACAGCTTCCCATAGCCTATGCACCCTCTTAAAAAAAAGCTAATCTCTTAATAGAAAATAAAGCAAAAACACCCAACACACATCCCGCATCTACGTTGACGTCGATGACCCACATTCTGTGAATTCGAATGAGAGGAGCGTCGCCGTTGGTCGACGCTGCGTTGGCCAAAAAAAAAACCAAATCATTCATGTGACTTTGTTTATGCACAAAATATGAAAAAAGCACCGAAAAGGTAAAAACAAAACAAGAAGGAATTAATCAAAACAACAACATGTTGCCTATAATAAATTAGCATGAGATAAGGATATATACCCGATCCAAATAGAGACTGCTTGACGCTAAGTCATTCAGGGATCTTCGATCTTCGTCCTCTCAAAGCAAATCTCGAGCAATTTGCGTCTTAAATTACATCAGCTTTTTTCGGGGATTGTGGGACTTCAGGGACCTCAAGGGGGTTGCAATTCTCCAGTCTAGCCCGCGTCTCCTACCTCTTCACCTCCTCCGATTTCTGCGTTCTCCGTTCTTCTCTCTCCGTTCTGTTTAGTTTAAGTTCAACAGCCTCTGATAAGGTTTTGCGACAGACAAAAATTTTCGTTTAATCGACAAAATAATAAATTGTGGTGAATATTTAATGCTCTAACCATTTAATTTATATAAATTCCAAATAAAATAAATAAAACAAGGTTAAATGAAAAGTTTTCCATATATTTATCGATAGAAAAAATTGCTGTTTATATTTGTAATATTTAAAAAACCTTTATAAAGGCTGAATTATTAAGTAATTATTAACATGAAGTATTATTTATTTTCAAAAATCAAATAAATGTATTTAAGTACTTATTTTTATTTAAATGAAAACCTAGAATTGTTTAAGTTTATTTCAAAATAGCAAGACCCTTAAGTTAGTGTAAGAAAACAGAAATAAAAATCGAAATTTGTGGCTTGCGATCAGATTGAAGCGACTTTCCGATAGCGATCTGTCGCGGCGTCCAGATCTTTCACTTTCCGCTGGCCGTATATCAATAATGCATGTGGAAAGAATTAATGGAAAAATGGAATTTACTTAGCGAAGTTTTTTTTTTAATAAAACCTTCACGTCGATCAATGAACTAGGCCCCGTGACGATCGCAGGTCCACGAACTTGTCTGATCGAAAGGTGGCTGTGACAATATATGGGTGGGATTTCTTTAGAGGAAAAATATAGATATTCCTATTTCCAATCATATATATATTTTTTAATAAAAATTAAGGTGTTTTTAGTGTATATTTATAAGTCAAAACATATAGGAAGCAAGGGCATATTTTGTTTGAATTCTTTAAGTTAATGGAATGTTGTTAAGTGTTGATTTTTCGATTCATTCATTAAACTTATATTTAATTTTTAACAGTGGGTTCAACTCCCTCAAAGAACTTGTCTAGCAAAGTGTCATTCACGAATCCAAAGTGCCAACGCTGCCGATCGTTATTCCTGTCGCACTTATTCACAAGGACCACAGCCTTGCCATCCTCGACGAAGCCCTCCATGCAGCGATTGCTCCTCTTGCCCTGGACCAGCCACTGGGTCTCCCTGTCATAGTACCAAAACTGATTGCCTCCCATGCTGTGGCAGCTCCACATCCAAACGGTGGCATTTGGCGGAGACGACTGCACGTCCAGGCAGATGGAATCCGAGTGCTGGCGCAGCTCGCGATACGAGGATAGCGTCCAGAACTGAGTGGCCTGCGGATGAGTGAGATTATCCGCGCAACTGAACATGCCCACCACCTCGTTGGGACCCTGGCCCATGGTGTCCAGGCAGTACTGGGAATAGGCCAGGTTCTGGATCGCACCAGAGGCATAGCTCGGCGGCTCGATGGGCGGGAACTTGACCAGAAAATCAGGAGCAATCTCCGTCATATACCAGTGGAAGGACTTGCACTTCAGTCGCTCTCGGATGCCCAGCTGGCGGGTCAAGTCGCCGGCGTCCAAGTTGTCGTAGGTTTCCGGTTGGCGGGCGTACACATATTGCTTGTATTCGTCCATCCACACCTCCGCCACTCGCTTGTGGTTCTAAAAATATGAGATTTTAGATATTAATTTAATATTTTAGTATTTTCTTCCAACCTTGGCCACAAAGTTGTGTTGCCTAGGACTCGGCCTGGGCTCCATGGGTCCCCTGAAGATGTGTGCCACCCTGGAACAGGGCACATCAAGCAACATGCCGCCACACATCCAGATCTTGAAGCTCAGCTCGTACTGCTCCCCGCCCCAGATGTCCAGCTGATCATCATAGCCACCCAGATCCCAGAAGAAGTCCGTCTTGATGGCAAACAAGCCGCCCATCATCACGGGACTGCGATAGGGCATGGACTTGTCCACCGAATCCTCGGGCAGGACAGGCAGCTGTTTGTACAGAAATTTCCAATCAAAACCACCCCGCGATCCTTCCTGATAACCGCCAGTATAGGAGAGGTCACCATGCAAAATTATGTCCACAATGGGGCAGGTGGAGATCTTGGGATTGATGGCAATGGGTTCTAGGAGGGGAGGGAGCTACAAAAAGGGATATTCATAAGTAATATATTAATAAAGAAAATATGTAAAAACTTACCCAATTATAGTTGCATTCAATGTGCGAATCAAAGAACACCATAACTTCGCCAAGAGCCACCTTGGCACCTGCTATTCGGGCCCCAATCAGACCACGTCTCTCTGGATTTCTCACTATATCCACAAGTTCGGGAAAGTGCCTGGCCACGTAGTCATCGAGGGGTTTCTTTAGCACCTCCCACTCACTGCCATCGTCCACGAGAACAATTTGGCGGAGTAACTCCGGCGGAGTGCGATTGATCACACTGTAAATGGATCTCAGCAAGGTGTTGAAGTGTTCGTTGAAGAAAATAAAAATAACGCTGACGTTGGGCAACTTTGCAAGGTACTTTCGGGTTTTGCAGCTATACAAATAAAGGAAATATTTAAAAATAATGAAATAATATGAATGAAATGAAGGATAAACTCACGCTTCCAGTCTCACATCCGGCACAGATCGATTGACTGAGATCCTATCCGACAACAGGCCATTAAAGCCGTTCTTCTTGTACAGCTGATCCTCCAGCTCCTTCTCGCTGGGATCGACATGAGCGGCTACGCCGTGCTCCCCCAAGCCGACACGCAGCTTGTCCGCCTCCATGGCCACGTAATCATGCCAGTCCTTGCGCTCACCCTCCGGTTCCGGCAGCCTAAAGCCCTGCACCACCTTCTTCGGGGGATTTATAAAGGAGTTGCGATCTTGGTACGGAGGTCGCGCCGCCTTTCGCGTGGGCTGGACGTTGGCGGCACGAAAAACGGGTGTGATGGGATCCCCATTTGGATCGAGGTTATCCTCCGAGCCCTTGGATGGTTGCATTCGCCGCTCCACAATTAGAGTGGTGACCAGAGACACAACTGCAATGGACACGAGGAGCAGGAGCACCTTGCGCACCAGGCGCTTCACATATCTCTTCTTCATGGCCATCCCTACTTCATGCCGGCGGAAGTCCAAAGCGGAGACTGCTCGCATGGCCAAGCAGCAACGGAGCAGCAACCCGGAGACACCTGGCAAAAATCATTGGCCATTAGTGTAATTGATCCGAGAGACAAGTGACACGAGAGTGGGGGGAATACGAAGATAAGGAACTGGAGGCGACACCGTTCTCCACTATCAATCATGAGGCGGAGTAAGTAGTCGCCGGTGAGGTGTAAGACGAAGCAGCTCCCGCTGAACTCACCTGAAGAAAAAGTGCGAGGAAAACGAACCGAATAAACGAGAGATATCAAGGCGTGCGAATTCAAATCAAAGAAGCGCGCGTCACGGTGGCGACATCTTGGGGGTATTCAGGGAACTAATAATGGGTATTTCTCAAAAAAAAATGTGTAAACACTTATTAACCTTTTTACACACCCGCTTAAAATCGCATCAACTTTTTTCCTGCTGCGACTGTTTTTGCAATGGTAACTATATTTCTGATTTGGAGTGAACACTGTATGTTGCAGTGGTGGGTTATTTAAAATAAATGACATAGGCGCTAAGTAAAAATATCACCTAAATGTGTAAAAATACTTAATACAAGTTAGTATGCAGAGTTGATGCGACCTTTTCTGTCCGTTTCTGAAACGATGAACGGAGTTCTGTTACTTTTGAAAAAAAATGTCGTTGCTACAATTTTCGAGAGTTGACGCAGATGCGTCTCTGTGTAAAAACATTATTATTTTGGAATATTATATTTTATTTTTGATATGTTTATTATTAACCCTCCGTTGTACACCCGGGTCTGGCCAGACCTTTTTTGTCTTTGAACGTAAATTTAACACATTTTTATTATAGGTAGCGACTTGGCCGTCCAGGTAGCTTCCTAAAATTTAATTCTCTATCGATTTATGCATATGAGGATTTAAAAAGGATCCTAGAACAGGACGAAAAAAAGGATTTAAAAAGTTACACCTTCGGTTGTACACCCGGGTCTGGCCAGACCCGGGAGGGTTAAATCGTCTTCATTTTTTTAAATCCTTTTTTTCGTCCTGTTCTAGGATCCTTTTTAAATCCTTATATGCATAAATAAAATTTTAGGAAGCTACCTGGACGGCCAAGTCGCTACTTATAATAAAAATGTGTTAAATTTACGTTCAAAGACAAAAAGGTCTGGCCAGACCCGGGTGTACAACGGAGGGTTAAAAAGTATAGGAAAGTATAGGGTCTGGCCAGACCCGGGTGTACAACCAAAGGTTTTAGAA
>VNJW01000642.1:0-18848 GCA_008042615.1 Drosophila auraria
GTAAATGCCTTTTTCTACATCAAATCGCTTCTTAACTGCAAAAGGAAAAAAATAGTTGACTCGTTGGTCTATTGATGTTTGTTTAACACCATCAGTGGATCAATCTAGTTAGTAATTACTTTTGAATGAATTATTTTCTGACCCCACCTCGAATTCGCAAAAAAAATATTTGCCGTCGGCAACGACAACTTTCGTTTTGGTTGCCAGTGCTGCCGTACTGTTGTTAGAACCAAACAATCTGGTCGAAATGCTTGTAAAATTAAAAGTAGGGCATTAATTATGTTCAAAGAAGATAAGAAAGGTTTTAATAAATAAAACAGTTTAATTTTATTGTTTAAATGGTACTTTTACCATTTAAAAAAGGTATAAAATTTCCTGTTTAAAAGAGTGGCAGCGCTCTTGGACCGATAAATAAACAATTTTGCTTTTATTTGGGTTTAAAACAAACAATTAATAAAAGTAAAGGCATTTAAACATTCCGTTTACTTCTCAAAACATCCAAGTCAACTGTTTGAGCAATAAAAATAATTAAATATTTCGATAACAAAACGATGACAAAAAGTTTGTGAAAACCGGAGCACCTAAAAACGAAAACGTACGATTTTGGTCTAAAACGAAAACGAAAAACAAAAGTGAAAACCGGAGCCTGCCTGTATAAGAGCTAGAGTCACCAAATTTAGTGACAACATTGGAATCTATTGCACGCAGATCAAGTTTGTTTTAACTTCCACTTCCACTTCCGACCCCGAAAATTGTAAAAAACTTTATATAAGATATAGTCGTAAATTTTGACTTAAAGTAAATAGATAAAATAAATAAGAAGGCATTTTTGCACGTTTCCTAAAAATTTGAGTAAAATTGGATGATAAACATGGAAGTTATTAAGCAATAAAGTTTCTGTGTATGCTGCTTCTTCTTCTTCTGAGCCACAAAGGCAGTAGCGAAAAAAAGTGTTGCGTGCTTTCGGGCGCAGTATTAATTCATAATGCAGCTACATATAGCTGCAGAATTTGACTTTTGTGAACGTTGCTCAACATGTTTTTAGCAACATTTGTTTTCATTTGTCAGCATTTTGTTTTTCCATGTCCATGTGCTATTTAATTTCACGCACAATACTTTGGGTACCGGGTATCTCACAGTCGGTCACACTCGACTAAAGCTTTCGCACATGTTTATAATTAAATGATAGTTTTTTTTTAATTTCAAGCAAACAAAAGAATATTTTTTTTTTTAACTTATAAAACTGTTCAACTTTTTTTTATACATGTTATAATAGAATAATCAGATTGACGGGTTTAATTTTATTCAGAGTATAACTAAAATACTTTGAATAACTAAAAATACTTTTTTGACATATTTATGCTTCTCAGCGGGGGCTAGGCATTTATTTTGGGCAAATGGTTTTATTGTGAATATTTTTAGAATATTTCGTAGTTCCGATTTCAGTTAACGATTCTTAAAATTTCTTATGAATACAAATTGACAAACTGACATGGTCATACTGATTAAATAAAATCAAAGAATGCTTTTAACTTTAACTAATCTGGATTTTGTGGCAGTAGCCTTGGTACTTGGTAGTAACCGTTTTGATCTTGCTTAAAATTTAATGTGTACGACTTTTGATAATGTTCATATCCGCAAAATGGTCAACCAGGACCAAAAAATAAAATATTCCTAATCATCTTGTTTTTGTGTTTATTTGTAAAGAAACTTAAAATCGAATGAGTTGTTATAGCCGGCTCGAGGTCAAGAAGGGAAAGTAAAGGAGAAAAAAATAGCTGTTTTTATTCTCCATCTACCTTACTCCCTTCTTGACCTCGAGCCGGCTTTAACAACCCATAAGAAGCAGAAAGGTCGCCAGAAACACGAAACTTAAAATCAAAATCAAAATTTTTATAACACATTTACAATATACTTTTCTCAGTGTTTTGTTAAGAAAATGTATTTGAAAACGGAAAAAAACTACGACCGTACGTTCGCGACCGGTACTTAGTTCAATGAAAAAACAATAAAACGGAGATGTGTTCTTGTCAATATACTTAATAGAAAAAGAAAAGTAAAGTAGTATTGCTTTGGAATATTCAAAATCAAATCAAAATTTTTTATTTTTAAAACCGCGCCAACCTAAGAAAAATAGTTAACTTACCCCAAATAGGTTTCCTTAAACTAGTAGATTACTTAGCAAATCTTATCGTGTACACCAGTTTGAAAAACATTGCTGGAGTATGCTAGTGCAAGTAAAACAAATTTTTAGAGACCAAAAAGAAAATATTGATTTTCAAATTACCCACACGCAATAGAAGAAGAATAATATTCAAACTCGGATACCTACAAAAATATAGCGATAATCTTAAAGAAAATATAAGAAATTGTGTTTCCGAAATACTTGAGGAAGTCATTGTCTAAAAACTCTAATGTTCATCAATTGTACCATAATAAAATAATAAACTAATGGATTTGATTATTAAATATCAATTATTTTCTAGGTGCTCTAGAAGTTTTTACGGAAGGCTCATTACACAAAAATTACAAAATCACATTTTCTAATTGTTCTTTCCTTCTGCTTCCTTAAATCAATTAGAAAGATACCAAACAATAAATCCAAAAAAAAATTGTGATATCTTATTTTTTGAGAGTTTGGCTTAAAGACATCGATGGAACATGATCTGCCCCCCTCTTGACTTAAATGACCTTGTCCGCAACGTGAGTCTTTGTGCATTTTGCAGCATTGGCAAATGCAAATGGGAATCAAAATGGGACGCCATTCGCAGAAATCATATTACGCACACGCCCTCTGAACGCCACACTTGCCACAATGCTGCAGCCATTTCGGATTCTATGTCATTTTCCCCCACTTCCGGGCGGGATAGAATGGGAACGGAGTGAAATCCAGCGATCTGTGTTTGCACATTTCGCTGCTGTGTTCAATCCCAGCGGGACTCGTAAACACTTGGCCAACATGCACTGTGTGTGGGGCATCGAAGGGAAATGCGCACCGAGATTGAGTGGGGCTAAAGTTGGACGAGGGTTCCGTTCCGCTTTGGCAATTGGCAATCCTTGACCCGTCATAACGTCTCTGTCTCACCCTCTCCCTCCAATTCCCCCAGATGACAGCAGAGTTAAATGAGATATGCTTTCTACATTTTTTCGATAAATTTCCAGCACTTGCATCGGTCCGCCGGCTTTTGGGGGGCGGGTAAGGGATAACATTATTAGCGAGCGAAAACTTTAACATAAAAATGGCAAACGGATTTGCGCAGCGCTTAAAATGGAGATTTACTGGAGAGCGATATTTATGGCAAGGGGCAAACAGCAAGTGCGCTGAACCAATTTAAGGAAAGTGCTTAGTTATGCCCGGATTCCGCTGCTTATCTGGTGACATTGATGGATGCCCGGGGCAATTAGTAGTCGTAGTTCGGCTATATAAGGCGTGTTGCCTTCATGGAGTCGACAAACAAAGAAAGATGCGTTCCCTGATTCTGGTCTCCTTACTCATTGGCTTGGCCTGGGCTCGCCCGGAACTGGATGACTCTCCGACATCCCCTGCCCCTGGGAACGGTACCGCCGAGGAGGACCTGGTGCCAGCCTTCTCGCCCTTCAGCCGGACTGACGGCCGGTTCGCACTGGGCACCTTTGCCCAGGTGAACTGGTTCCAGGCGCAGGCCAACTGCGCCGCCTTCGGCTATACCCTGGTCAGTATCACCTCAGAGCAAGATCAGCGTAGCCTGCGCAGCTTTCTCTACACCGTCGCCCGGGACCAGCAGGATCTGCTGAGCGACTCTCTGTGGACCTCCGGCACCGACCTGGCCAGCGCCAACAACTGGGTTTGGTTCAGCAAGGGACGTGCAGTCAACTACCGCAACTTCCAGAACGGATTGCCCGGCTCCTCTAGCAGTGAACGCCACTGCCTGGGCATCAGCGGAATCACCGGACTCTGGGTGAACGAGGAATGCAGCCTCCCGCGCTATTTTGTCTGCGAGAAGCGCTGTCAGTTCGACGATGACGTATATTAAGTCAACCTGTTCAAGGGCGAACTAGGTCCTTTTTCTTGATTGTATAATTAAATATCAAGGAATATGCAAGCAAATCGAATCAAAAGAATTTTTATTTTTTTTGCTTCTCAACTTTAGTAGATCTATACTTGTAATATGGTTTATACATATTACTTATCTACGTAAGCGAAGCCCTCATGTACCCCGTAAAGTTGTTTTAAGTAGCCTCATCAAACTCACTTTGTTTTGATAAATAACAAATATAACATAATGCTTACATTTTTTCCATTGAATTAGCCTTTCCCCCTAATAAGTTAACACTACAAGCTTTAAAGCCTGGGGACAGTTCCAGCAAGCAGCTTTTGTTTGCTAACGATAAAGCTCTTCTGATGAGCTTTATTTTAAAATGACAGAAAAATGAAACTATCAGGCAGGCTCCGGTTTTCACTTTCACGACAAGTTTGTCTTGTCGAAATGAAAAGTAAATGCCTTTTTCTACATCAATTCGATTCTTAATTGCAAATTGAAAAAAATAGTTGGCTCGTTGGTGTATTGATGTTTATTTCACACCATCAGTAGATCAATCTTGCTCGTAATTACTTTTTAAATAATTATTTTCTGACCCCACCTCGAACTCGCAAATAAAATATTTGCCGTCGGCAATGACAACTTTCGTTTTGGTTGCCATTGCTGCCGTACTGTTGGTGGAACCAAACAATCTGGTCGAAATGCTTGTAAAATTAAAAGGGGGGCATTAATTATGTTCAAAGAAGATAAAATAAGGTCTTAATAAATAAACCAGTTTAATTTTATTGTTTAAATTGTACTTTTACCATTTAAAAAAGGTGTAAAAGTCCCTGTTTAAAGAGTGGCAGCGCTCTTGGACCGATAAATAAACAATTTCTGCATTTATTTGGGTTTAAAACAAACAATTAAAAAAAGTAAAGGCCTTTAAACATTCCGTTTAGTTCTCAAAACATCCAAGTCAACTGTTTGAGCAAAATAAATAAATAAATATTTCGATAACAAAACGATGACAAAAAGTTTGTGAAAACCGGAGCACCTAAAAGCGAAAACGTACGATTTTGGTCTAAAACGAAAACGAAAAACAAAAGTGAAAACCTGCCTGTATAGTTCGGATTGGGATTTAAACTAAAACGATTCACAAATTGAAAAAAAGCGGCTGGAGGATTATTATACACTTAAAAATTGACCCCGTCAGATTTTTATAAAAACAAAAACATAATTTGGAAATCGTTATAGTTTTTCTTTTGCATGAGTTCGGATATCGGCGCTTATTACGGGATTTTACGGGCTTTTCTTTTATATGTCCTTTATATTATCATTAATAAGGTCATTATCATATGCCTTTTCATATGGCAAAAAATTATAATAGGCAGCGGTGGGCTCAATATATAAATGAAAGAGCCACTGCGCAGACAGATTGCAGGGAGAGATATGGACTTCTGTAAAAAAAGTAGCTAGTCTCGATCTCGATGTTTGAATTTTCTTTAGCCACTTGCACATGCTTTTGAATCCGCCTGCAAAAAATATATAAATGCCCAATTGCAAAGCTTTATTATACCTTACTTTATACCTTACTTACATTATTACAGACTGAAATTCGATCGAAATAAAAAAACGCTATCTGATTTCGATCAATTAATGAAAAATTTTAAATTGTAATTAAATAAGGACCTTTTTGCTTCTCTGCCTTGGTGTTTTTAGGAAAAAGAACATTATACACTTACAATAAGCTCTTAACAGTTATTATCCAAAATCTTTAGAATTCAATCTCTCAGTTTTAATTAGAGATAAACTTTCTTGTCTAGCCCCGTGAAATCTAGCATACAAATATTCTCGCATATGAAAAAATGCTTCTCATTGCAGGGAGCGCTGTGCCACATATGATCACTGTCGAGGACCAGGCAAGCATCCCGGCCGGTTCGATCGGATCGAGGTTCCCTACGAGCCCACTGTGCGAACGTCACAGGAATTCCAGAGCTCAGCCAGGTCCAACTGTAGCTTCCTTCCACGAGATTTGTGGCGCCCATCCAGAAAGATAGGTTGCCAAAATACTTTTCTAGAGGAAGCAGAGAAGGCGCCGTTCATTTGTGACAGTGTCCTTGGGCATAATCTCACCATTCCTGATGACGTAGTCGAGCATCAGCTGATGTTGATCCTCGTTTCGAATTGTGGCCAGGACCGAACCAACCCGGTTGCAGATATGGTTAGCTTCCAGCCAGGATACCTACGGGAATACTATTAGGAACCAGTTGTGGGACGTGGTCCAACTCACTTTGGCAAACCCAGCCAGAGAAAAATACGGATCACAGGACATTAGGGGGTTGCATTTTGAGGCCCGAATCAACTTCAAGTCGGTGGAGTTATTAGACGCAATTGCCCACAAAGGCAAGCTACAGATAATGACAAATATGAAAAACATACTGAACGGAGCTCCTTCCAATACGAAGCCATTTATAGGGCCACGGCGATGCCACATCCCATTAAAAGTAGCTCAAAAAGCCATTAAGACAGCTTGCTCAAAATATCATTAAGGCGCTCATTATTTCTAGGAAAATATAAAACTTTTATTTAATAGCAAAAATTGTAAACGCTTTACAAACTTGTCCCAAATGTCTTACAGAACTAGGTAGCTAAGCATAAGATCGGGTCGTGATTTGGCCATCCCTAACAGTTAATAGTTATTTAATATATACTCAGTGCTGCCCTAGCACTATACAGAACATTTTCGCACTAAATCTAAATTAATTTAAATAAACAGTGAAATGGGGAACCCTAAGTCTCACTCAAGTAGCCTACATTTAACTAGATGTATAGTGTGTGTGTAGATGGTACCTTAAGTTGTCTGACTCGAGCTCTTCTCGATGAAATGTTTGGGATAAATAAATCGAAACGGAACTAAACTAAACTTTTGAGCTCACGACGAGTAGAATTTTTCTGCCTTCTGTGAGCTAGGGTTGCCCAATCAGAGCTCTCGTAAATGTATTGTCTGAACGTGCGACGGGGGGCAAGTACACGATGAAGAGTAGGTCCATCTGGAATGGAGGTTCTTTGACTTAAATAGATCATCGTTTGACAAGACAATTTGCTCTGCTTCCTCGCTCTCACCCACATTCTATATCTATCTAGGCTTGGGCGGGTCAAAAATCATCGCGTTGACTTGGAGGAAACGTTATAGCTTACTAATAAATTCTATAATCAAGAACTGACCAAATTCCGAGCTATAAATTACCAAAATCTGTCTTTCTAAAGTGCAAATTCTACTACCCTTTCTAGTTGATCGTCAGTTAGTTGAAAGAGGTGACCCACCCAGCTCTCTAATATATATTTCAGGTAGGTAAATTCCTGTCACATAGCCCCGAGCAGAGCCCTCCGACTCCTTCCTCAGTGGTAGTAGTCGCCGTACTGATAGGTGGGCGGCTGCTTCGATCCCTTTCCGTTCGGCTGGTAGAGATTGTGGTGCGAGGAGGAGCGGTAGGCGAAGCTGGGCGTGGCAGTCTCTGGGCGGTGCTGGGCGGGCGAGTGGGTGCGGCGCGCTCGCCGCTCCTCGATGTTCGCCGGCCAGCGCTGGTGGCGCGTCGAGTCCTCCGAGGATCGTCGGCGGTGGTACCGCTTGGCAGGTGGAACGGATCCAGCAGCAGGCGGCGAAGTCGCCTTGTGCTGCCCATAGCTGCTCTCGTCGCCGCTGCCCACACTGAGCTGCTCCCTCTGTCGCCGCAGTCGCTCGTCCTCGGAGGAGTTTGGCGTTCCATGGAGGTCGCCATGGGAGTTGCGTCGCGCCCGCTGCATGTCCATCTCCATGTCCAGGTGGTAGTTCTCGTACGGACCTCGACGCTGTCCCTGGCGATGGCGCTGCTGCTGCTCGTGGGCGTCCAGGCGCTGGCGCCACTCGGCCGCCGACACCTGCTGGCCATAGAGATCGGGCTGGGCCTGGAACTGCGTTGCGCCCTGCGCCCCATAGATATTCTGGTATGAGGAGCGCCGCCAGCCTTCCTCGTAGCGACGGCGCGGCGATTCCCGGACCACAACTTCCTCCTCGGCGGCGGCGGCCTGCTGATGACGGCGCTGCGACCGACTCGAGCTGCTCTCCGAGGAGTCCTCGCCGGAGGTGCCGAGGCCCAGATCCTTCTCGTCCACGCCGTATGCCTTGTAGGGCGCTCCCAGGAAGCCCTTGGAGCTGTAGGGCCCGTTAATGCCCATGGTTGGGTACTGCATGTAGTAGGACTGCGAGAATGGCTTCTCCAGCTGCCGCTCGTCCAGGCTGTCGTCCACCTCGGCGTCGCTGCCGTCGTCCTTGCCCGTCCAGGTGAGGCAGGAGCCGGGCCCGAAGAGCGAGAGCAGCACGGGCAGCAGGAAGAGGCCGTGCATGGCCCCGAAGAAGATCACCAGGAAGACCATCTTGAAGAAGACCAGGAAGATGTAGCTCTGGGCCAGCAGCAGGGCCACGATGCCGAGGATAGTAGAGCTCGAGCCCTGGACAATCGGCAGACCCAGGGAGTGCAGGGCCTCGCGAACCCGGGCCTTGGGATTGCGCTTCTTCGAGGACATGTACGTGTAGCAGATGTGGGCGGTGAAGTCCACGGAGAAGCCAATGCACATTATAAGGTTTATCATCGATATGGAGTCCAAGTTGACGTCCCACAGGGCCATGTAGCCGGCCACGCCCAGCTCAATGGAGATGACGGAGAAGGCGACCCACAGGGAGCACAGGATATTGGGGATGAAGATGAAGGAGATGATCATCATGATCACGGCTCCGATCACCATAGCCTGCAGCGAGACGGGCCGCACCAGCTCGAACTGGTCGAAGAACACAAAGTAGGGATGGAAGATGGAGGCGTTCAGCGGCGAGTCCCGGCAGATCTTGCGCAGATCCCGCACCATCTCCTTCTCGTGGTTGGTGTCCGTGATGTTGACCGCCTGAATGAGGAACCGCGAGGCAATGATCTGGGTCTCGTCGTCATTGAAGCGCACGTCCAGCGAGAAGGGGTTGCCGGGGAACAGCCAGTGCTCCTTCACAGCCTCTATGAAGGTCTGCTCGTCGTCCACGGTCACATTGAGCAGCTCATTGTTGCGGTCCAGGAAGGAGAGGAAGGAGCGCAGCCACGACTCGGTGTACCGCCTGGAGGTGACGTACGAGGTGTGCTCCAGGGTACTGGTCAGGTTCTCCACCTGTTCCTGCACCACGGGATCCGAGTAGTTCAACGCTCCGGCAATGATAACCTGCAAGTAGCCAAGTCATCTTGAAATTCTGATCCTGAACAGAAGCATTCTCGCCAACTCACCTGCATCCTGTAGGGAAACTCGCGGTAGTAGTCGTCCTCGCGGTCGAAGAACTCCACCGAGTAGGAGTCCTCTCTGGACAGCTTGCGTCGTTCGAGGCCCTCCTTGATCTGGGTTATGCCATAGCAGGCGCCGGCTAGGTAGCTGGCAAAGGCCAGGATTATGATGCCCTTGCACCACTTGTTGTTGATCACCGCGGCCAGGTTGTCCTTGAAGAAGGCCATCAGCATGTGGTCCTTGTTGTCGACGGGATTGTCGGGATCCTTGGGGTCGATTCCTCCCGCCATTATCGCCTTGTAAAGGAAGTTGCGCTTCTCTGCGGAGCCAAACGACACGAAAATAGAAAGAAGTGTGGTGAGACAAGTTCCCATTGACCTCAATTGCAGTCGGCACTTGCTGTGCTAAGACAGTGACTAGTCTAGTGGCTTTGCCTCATGATCAAGTTCATGTTGCAGCTGCTGGTGTTAAGCCATCTAAACTCCGACTACTTCGATCCGGTTGTGGCGCTGTCCACATTTCAACCGACTTTAGTAGACCTTGCAGCATAAACAATCACAAAATGGGTTTAAGTCGCCAAGAGCATTTTAACTAAGCTAAGACTTTGTCTTCTTTACAGTGATTCATTTCTGAATCTTCTAAAAAACATAATTTTTACATATTGCCACGAGTCACAGAACAACAATAGCCACAGTCACATTCACAGGTTACTCACCTTTGATGGCCACCGACATCGGCTGGACCCGGCAGCCGAAAATGGAATGCAAATTCTGGCGCTCCCTGTAGCCGGAGATGGCCATGCAGGCGGCGAAGAAGGTGATGTGCCACAGGAACGTGAAGCAGACGGCGAACACCGAGTACGTGCAGAAGATCCTCACCGATCGAAAGGGACTGATGATCCCGATCAGGAACGATATGAAGTCGGTGACCGAGGTGATTGTGATGGAGACAGCCGCCTCGGACATCATGTGGCCCATTCGCTCTGCCACTGGCATTTTGGACTTTGTGCGCCTCCATCCGGCCAGCATAACAAAAGTGTCATCAATGCCGATGCCTACGGAATGCACAAATATTAATTAACACGATAAACCATATTTTAAGAGTTTTTAAAAAAGGTGTTCCCAACTTAGATGATCATGGGAACACAATACAGAAGGCGTTTCCTATTTTATAAACTAAGTATTTATGATTCATGATTCAGTCTTTCTATTTATGAAGCTGGCCAAATTAGCATATCTGTAGTTAAGCGAGTTAAATGAATTCAAAGCGGTCAGCTATTAGTTAATTGTTAATTAATTGGAATACCTCGCCTTTTTAAATTATTTTATATATGTATTTATATCAGTGGTGCCCAGGCAATAAATTTACATGATATAGTTGCATTTGTGTGAATAAGAAATAGAACAAAGGACAAGCTATGAGATAGCTAACATTTTTGTAATATGGCATAATAAATTGATTGACTAAATAATAACTATTAAACGCGAAAAAGAAAGCTAGAAATAGCCAAAGAATTTTAATTTGTGCACACTGGCTTGTTGTGCATATTGTGCGTGTGCCAGCTGAGGCTTGTGATGACCAGTGTACCTTGTGGTAATCGCGAGATCGCATTTAACATTCGGCTCTTACGCCGGACTTTAAGAAAACTGAATTGTCTTCACAACCGATTGCTTTAATTGTACAATTATATGAGCATTAAATTTAAATTTAAGTGACTGAAACGTCGAATTAAGTTCTAAATAATATTGAAATGATTTATCAAAATTAAGTTCAATTTAACTCACCAATCATCAGAAATGGGGCCGCCAAATTGATGCCGATGAACTCAATGCCGCAGTACATGGCCAGACCGAAGGCTGCCAGGGTTGCCATAATGGCCGAGACGTTGCCCATTAGGCCCAGGAACGGTTTGGAGCGGACGGCATCTCCCATCATGCAGGTGATGATGCTGAAAGGACAATTTCCCATCAGGCGCCGTTTAGAAGGAGTTGTCCAACACTTACCTAAACAAGCCCATGAGCAGAAAAGTGGAGCTGAAGTAGGGCACAACAGTCTTGGTATTCTTCTCCAGCTCGTGGTCCAGAGTGCGAGAGGCGAAGTATGAGACCGATATATGCTTGAACTGCCCCGATTCCTCGGCCTGGCCAACGACCCTCAGAAACGTCTCCTCCCATTCGGCGCCCCTAGGAACAAAAAGCGTTAGATTTGGCATATATTCGGTGTACTTTCGACATTACTTGGCATCCTGACGCTTGGTGTCGGCTGTCACAAAATACACCAGCTGTATGGCCGGGACACTGATCACCTGGTTATCCTCGCTCAGCTTGGTGCCGCCAAAGAACACGGGGAACAGATGAGCATCCCAGGTAACCGGATTGAACATGAATGGAAATGTGAGATTAAGCTGACCCGTCTCTATCTGTAATTAGGGATCGAAATATTATTATAACTATCTGAATCTTTGATTTATTTATCCCCGAACTTAAATGTCAAGGATTTTAAGGATACTAAATGGGCGGTACTCACATCATCCATCAGTGCATCTAAATTGAGAATGTCGTTCTCGAAGCACTCGCTCTCCCATCGGGCACAGGTGTCCTTGTAGGTGTACGTGTCCCCGTCGTAGGTGGTGGTGGCATTTTGGATGATGTCGTCCAGCTGGCGCAGCTCCTGGAACACCTCGCGCCTTATCATATTGTCGTCTCCATCTTTCGTTATTACAATGACTCGCCCGAATCGACCTGGAAAAGCGGACAGGTGTCGGATTAGATCTGGTGGCCATGGTTAAGCGCAAAGAGCAAACCTCACAGTTGGCAAACAATTAGTGACTTTGTGGACTTGGGTTCGAAGGCTGATCGAAGCTGCTGCCGTTACCCACACGCCTAGACGTGACAATAATTTTAATTGAATTCCATTTGATTGTAGCTACGCTCGATTATTTCGCCTGTGCTTCTGTTTTCTCGTTTATCTTACTTCCACTTAATATTAGCCGATTGTCCCAAACGTTATTCGAATTTAATGCGCCATAACCAATGCAGCTTCAAATACTTGCGTCACAGGTTTGGTGCGGCTTTTCGTATCAGAAATTTGTATATGCCGACACTTGTTCGCAATAAACCTATATGTATCCACACTACTGTAATCAAATATAATAAACGTGCCAGATATCTCGTACCATTATAATTTTTACCTTGTTAACTTAATAGTAAATATTATCAAAAACCGTTTTATGACCTATGATTAAAACCAGAAAACAATTGTTCGCATGGTTCGGTTGATCAGTTTTAAGAAACATTTGAACCCCGCATTTATTCACAATAACTGGGATTATGCTAGGCCGAATTCATGCATTTAATACATACATATGTAAGTTCAATACATGAATTCGGTAAAAAATATCATAAACACCATTTTACGAATTCGGGAAGACACGAAAGTTGACTATAAATTCGGCCTCAATACATGAAATGGTGGGACGCTACCAGCTGAACTTTTACTAAGTGTGTACATAAGCCATATTTCATGTATTTATGAACACACGAAAGTGTGTATAGATTCAGCTTGATACATGAAAAGGTGTCTGTTCTAATTTTATATATCTGGCTTCTTTTATGTTAATGTGAATGCACGAAATCATATCTAAGCACAAACATATTTATTTCACGTATTCAATACATGTATTGTAATTCAAGCATAGCATAAACGTAGTTAATGTGGGGTTTGTCGTTGTGACTCGGTTTATAGTTGATCCTAACTCAAAAAGTATACACTGTATAAAAACATCAATTCGTTCTGTGAAATATTTTAATTTAAATAGTTAAAATAAACAGTAGACCAAAAAATGTTTTCCAATATATCGAAAAGCATCAACTTTTAGTTAGTAAATGGGTCAATAAGCTGATAATTTTGTTTCCCTCAGCTTTCGGTTAGGTTTCTAGGCTCAGCTCAGCTTAGAATATCTTGACTTCCCTGTGTAAATCACAATACTTAACCTTTAATAAATGTGCAAGCTAGGTGAGTTCCCAGGCTAATAAAATAAAATGTGTAAAATTAATATATGATCCCTTAATTTTATTTGTATTATTATCTGCAAGGGTATATGAACTTTGGCTTGGCGAAGTTACCTCCCTTTCCTGTTATTAAATAACTACTTCAAATTTTACACCCAAAAACGAATTATATTATTCCCCACAAGGGTATTAAAAATTTCGATGATGCTCTAGGCTTCGCTTTCGTTATGAATGAACTTGACATGTTTTTAAATATTTTCTGCCATCAACAAACTGTTCACGTTTTACAATCAAATGTCAATGAATTTTTTAAACAAAGCTGGTTTTATTGATCGCAGTCCGTATAACCAGAAGTCTTTCGATTCATTCAATCCTTCGAAACTGAACTAGACATCGCTCGAACAATCAACTTAAATCGTAACAATTTACTTGCTATGAAACAGGAAGTCAAACAATGTGGAAATCCTATACTTCCGGCAAACAGGATCAACAAAAACTATTGTATGTTAGAGTGCTGTTCGCGCTAAAATAATAATCGGGCATCGCTTTTATATAACATATTTGCGGAGTAACAAAAAGCAGTTAACTTAATTATTTTTTTGGCATTTCTCTTGATGCGCTCCATAAACAAATTTCCAACAGACTGGGGAAAGTTGCAGCCTGCAAGCCAGTGGCTTGCTTTTAACAGTCTTGTGGCACATTTGGCCAAAGTGCAACCGAAGCGGAGCACCGAGCTTCGTAGCTAACTGGTCGTAACCGCCTAAATGCGGTCTAGAAATACCCAACAGCGATCGCATGGATGTGCTCGTACATATGCTTGTATCTACATCTGTTCGCTCATGGCCGCCGCACAGTCGCTGGCTTTTCGTATCTCAGCCAAAACAAAGTTCAATGATGAGCGAAATCGAGGCACGGATATTCCGTTTGATGCCACTTATGTACATATGTACATGCGTGGCTCCGGCTCCCATCGAGAGTCCGTCACAGCTTGCTGCGCTGATCTGCATGCGTCTCGAGCCAAGAACTGCTGAGTGCACATCGAGTGCAGTCTAGGAGAATGGCACTAAGCATTTCACAAGAGCGAAATTGCTTCGAACATCACGCAGCAAACATTTGCACTGCTCACAAATAAAATGTTAATGTTTTGGCAGTTAGTTTAGCTTATTCCACACGTTTCTCCCATCATTCCACTAAGCAAGGTCCGAATTGCTTCATATTTTGCAACGAGCATTTAAGACCGGCCAAATTATGAAGGGCCCTACTGCACTTAATGTCTGAGACAAAACGGTTAAGACCGCGCTGCTCGGTGTTACAAAAGATACACATTGATGGTAAGTAAATCAAGTGTAAAAACATTGCTTTTCCAGTCCGCGTACTGCAGTTCTGACCAGGCCGGTATTGATTCAAGAGTCTGATATTCCTATCATTCCTTTAGCGACCAACTTTCGTTTAGTTAATTCTATTTCTGTTTCGTGTCTATTGATTTGATTTAGTTTATGCTCATATAAAACCTGGATAGGTTTTTTCTAGAAAACTTAAAAATTTGCCACAGTTATTTCTTTAATTTTGATCTACGAGGTGTGTTCAAGAAGTATCGCGAATTCTGTGTTTTTTCAAAAATTATTTATTTATTCATGAATATCTATTTTGTCCCCTTCAAAGTAATCCCCATGAGTTATTATACACTTGTGCCAACGGTTTTTCCAATCTTCGAAGCACTTCATAAAATCATTTTTTTATCTTGTTCAGCTCCTCCTTCGATGCCGTCTTTATCTCGTCAAGCGTAGCGTAACGTCGTCCTTTCATGGGCCTCTTCAGTTCAAGAATAAGTCACAGGGGGCCAGATCTGGGGAATACTCTGGCTGCGGCATCATTAGTGTGTTGTTTTTGGCCAAAAGCAACGATGTGTGAGCAGGGGCGTTATCGTGGTGCAAAAGCCAATTTTTGGCCAAAAGGGCCAATCTTCTGGGCCTTCTGAGAACATTTTGTACCACCGATTCAAGTCAACATTCGGAATGCATCCGCTCACTTAATTTCGTTTTTCACACAAAATTTGATACAGGTTCTTTGATCCATTTTTTTGAATAGGTAAAAATCGAAGACGATCCAAAACACGTGCAAGCAGATCAGCTGTCAACAATTAAGTGACCATTCAAAATGGCCGAGCTTGTCGGTATATAAAGCCACAAAAAATCGAAATTCGAATATACATACGTAACCCGCGAAAATTAAAAACTCGCGATACTTTTTGAACACACCTCGTATATTACAAGTCTTTTCAAGAAGGCCAGTTTCTTCGCTCACAGATAAAGTAGCTGCAAGGAAAATTTCGTTTTCTACAGCGCCAATGTGAAAACTAACTTTGACAGAGACCCGAATCTTTGTCAAAACCTTTCCGGCTCTACAAAATAATAGCTGAGAGAGCTCCGACGGAAGACAAAGAAAAAGGCTTTTCAAGGTGAGCATACGCTTTACAGCGCAAATCGGACTTAACAGCACTGTGTTACTCTTTTGCTTCTTACAGGAGGGTAGAAACCCGATTTGCTTTACGGAAAGTTTATCTGGTATTTATCTTTTTCGGTCTGATAGCTATCAGGGACTTTAAGTGATGGTAGAAACCGGCCCCAAATACCTAAGAATGTAATTATTTATTGAGAAAGAAAGATGCATGTATGTTTCTTTCATTCTCGTTGAAATCATTAAAAAATATATCGGGAGTGATTGCCCGTATAATTAAGTTTTATGTTAATTTCATGGGTAAGGATTTTGCTACTCGTATTTCGGCATCTGCTCAGGTTTTGATGGCACAATGTCATTTGGCAATTATGCGGTACTTTGCTTAAGTTAGCTAAAGCCATTGTTGTAGCTGCTATTAATATTAATGTTTCTGCTGTTGCTATTATTGTGGTTTGGCGATGGTGGTGGTGGTTGTGGTGGCTTTGCCTAATAAACCATTTAGCGAAGTTAATAGCCTGTAAAACGGAGCCGAGTTCAAGACCCCAATAAATGCTCAGATATTGTGTCTCCATCTCAGCCGTGTGCTGAAATTATTTATTGCACACCCGAGACGAAAGACCGAAAGTCAGTGCAGGGCGGAGACGAGGGAAAGCAGTTGGGCCGGA
Source organism: Drosophila auraria (assembly GCA_008042615.1). Lineage (NCBI taxonomy): Eukaryota > Metazoa > Arthropoda > Insecta > Diptera > Drosophilidae > Drosophila > Drosophila auraria. The sequence continues at coordinate 16,429 of VNJW01000642.1, forward strand.
TGGGTGAAGCGCCGGAAAGCCGGCAGGTAGCCTCCTCCGTCAAGGTGCAAAAAGTGTGGCAACGTTTAATTGGGCGACGTGAGGTGAGCCGCAGCCAATTTCACTTGCCCAATGCTTGCCACAACCGCGACCAAGTGCACAAATTTGCCGTCACTTACCGGGCCTCGTGATGCGTCCGACATTAAAGCGATGCGTATAATTCACTTTAAAGTACTGTTCGACGATGGCGCGCTCAGTTTTGCCCTCCCCCGCTATCGGCGAGAACAGATACTCGGGATCGATTTGATACTTCAGCTGCTGGTAGCTGTAAAAATAGGTTTTAAATTTAGTTCGGGGGTTTCTGATCCTCGCAGGAATGTTTTTACTCACCCCGTCATGCAAAGCATCGTCAGCAGTACCGGAATGATAATAAAATACCCCGGGTGCTTGGCTATGCAAATGCCCAGGTGGTAAAAGGATTTGTTCAGTGTCTTATCGACACACGATATGCCGCAGGTCATCTGTAAAGAAAGACAAGAAGAAATTAACGGAAGCTCTAAAATTCTAATTAACAAAAGCATTAAGAATCCATTATCTAATGCCACATTAAAGCCCTCTAGTGCGGTTTTCTGGTGAAGGTGAAAAGGCGTGATGGAAGTCGTTATTATATATATTAATATCGCTAAATGTATCTACAGCCAGACATGTGTAGCCCAGTGCTCGTTGCCGTGTCTGTTTAGCTTTGTTCATCTACACCTTCAACTTAAACTTTAGACACGCATTGTTTTTGGTTGCCTCACTTTGCTGCTGTTTGCCTAAACGAATCTCAGCAAATGCCCTTGTTCTCCCCCCTCCACTCCCTTCGCAACGACGAAACGAAAAAAATAGAAATAAATTCATGAACAACATTAACAAGGAAACTCCTAATAATGTTTATTAAAATGCTTATGGATGTCAAGTACGTTGCCATAACATTTTATGCTCTTTTTATAGAAAAAGTACAACAAAATATCAATAAAAACAAATCGGGTGCAAAAAATTCAAGTCGCCCCCGGGTGGACTCGAACCACCAACCTTTCGGTTAACAGCCGAACGCGCTAACCGATTGCGCCACGGAGGCCATGCAAGCAGCGAAAAAAGTACCAAACTTGACAGAACGCGCCATCAAGGGCCCAAGTCAGATAAGAATAAAATAAATTCTAATAAGAACTGCTTAGCAGCTTAATTTGTCAGGGTTTCCAACAGCAGTGGTAGCGCAGCACCATCAGGCTCAACTAGAGCATCCGCCAGAGCAGCGTCAACTGCCTCCGTGGCGCAATCGGTTAGCGCGTTCGGCTGTTAACCGAAAGGTTGGTGGTTCGAGTCCACCCGGGGGCGGATTTACTTTTTTGTTTCTTTTAATACAATTTAACTTTTTCAACAGTTTTTTTTATTATGTTTAAGTAGATATGAAAAACATTTAAGCTGTTTGTAAATTACATTGCGATTTTTTTGGGTTTTCTACGTGTGAACAAAATATGAAAAAAACAAAAATACATTTTTTACTTCAGGGTTTATTAGACATTTAAGTGTATTCCTGATCTCTTTTTATTTCCTACGTCGCACAGTGGCTCGTTTTCTCAAAACACGTTGCTAAATTAATAACTTTTGATCTATTGTAGGTATCTACTTAATTTTTTTTTTATAATAATTAACAAATCTCCAAATTTTTTAAGTAGTACGTTCTTTAGGTTACGCCCACCAAAAGAGGCGTAATTAATTCGACAACCTAAAACTTTTGATTTCTTACTAAAAAAATACATTTTTTTATAGGAATCAATGATTTTAAAAATTCAAAATGATTAAACATATTTTTAAATACTCATTCTGTAAGTAAATAAAAATGTTGAAGCAAAAATAAATAAAAAAAAAAAAAATATTTTTTTTTGCAACTCTGGTATTTCAACCCATACTTTTTTCTGGCCTGCATTCTGCCATACTGGCCGACGACGTAGGGTCAGTTTGGCAGCATGAGTTGGTATGAAAAATTATCAATATCTCGAAATGCGCACAATTGTAGCAATGGTTTTTTTTTTAGTTTGTTAGTTGAATATCTCCACTAAGTTTTAGTATTATCTAGAGCTCGGCGAAATATGGCATTTTTTTTTTATTTTCCACTAAAAATTGAAAATAAGAAAAAAATAGACTCTTTTTAAAAATATAAAAAAAATAGAAGTTCAAACAAAAATTTCAATTTTCTTTTTAATTCAGATTTAAAATTGGTTCCTTAAAACAGAAAAATATATTTTTTTCTTTGAGCTTAACTACTTTTTTAGAAAAATTAATTTAAATCTGTCGATTTAGCGAGTTTTTTTACCTTTTTGCAACTACAGAAAAATTGTTAAACTTTGAGCAGCGATTAAAAGTACTAAAAAAATTTTGTAAATTATAAAATTTTGTTT
>VNJW01000644.1:0-14982 GCA_008042615.1 Drosophila auraria
CTTAGGAATAATTTCGCGTGTCTGAGCACTTAGCTTTTGGGTGGCAGTAGCGAAAAAAAGTGTTGCGTGCTTTCGAGCGCAGTACAGCTGCAGAATTAGTCTTTTTTGAACGTTGCTCAATATGTTTTTAGTAACATTTCACTTTATTTGTCAACTTTCTGTTTTTTCCATGTCCGTGTGCTATTTAATTTCACGGGCAATACTTTGGGTACCGGGTATCTCACAGTCGGTCACACCCGACTGTAGCTTTTCCACTTGTTATAATCAAAATCTTTTAAATTTTTAACCTATTTGTTTTTATGTGTGTTTAATAGTTTAATACATTGTATGGTTTTTGTCGCAGCTGTATTCATACCTCGCAATTAAAAAAATTGAAAGCAAATATGCTTAAAATACAAAATAAAAAATAAAATAATAATTCGATTGATACTATCGAAAATATCGATGGTTTGGACTATCACTATCGAAAACATCGAGTAGGGGCACTATCGATGTTTTTACAGCTCTAATAGGGGGGTTCCCTTCTTTCAGCCCCATTGGAGTCTGCCACAATAGCCACGCGCAGGTGTGGGCACTCTCCAATCCCAGAGAGGTAGGTTGGTGCCTCACTTTCTGAGATTGGTTGCTCCACGGCCACGCACCCAGGAAAGTGAGTAGTTCGTTTCCTTTGAGTTGTTTATGTGGGCTTTTTGTAGCCTGACAGCTTCCGGGATAGTTGAAATCTGCCCGCAATGTTGTCGCCACGTAGCCCGTTTTGACCTTCTCAGCTCTTTGTTGTATAGCATTAAAGCGGATTTGTAGGAATCCCAAGTGGCCTTACCATTCCTCGCCTTATTGAAGAGCCTTCGCGCAGCTTGTTTAAGATCGTCAAGGCTCTTGTTCCACCAGGGAACAGCCCGACTGATCTTATGAACTTTTTGTTCGCAGCTGGCGTGATATGCCGATTCAATGTTTGTATGAAGCACAGTAGCCTCACGCCTCACGTACTCACCTCTTTTGTTGATGTTGCTGCTCCCCCAGACCGTGTGATGCGCATTGGCATCGCAAGCAATTATCCACCGGAGCCGGTTTCTCTGGCAGTGCTCTACCAGGGCACAGGTAGCCGCCGGAGGCACATCATCAGTGTCGCCGGGTAGGTAGGCAGAGGCCAGCACTGCCTCCTGCTCGCCATGGGCAGTGGGTATTTTAACCCAGACCGATACCAGGTCCTCAGTTATGAACTGTGAAAGGGGAACAAATGTTAGATTTTTGTTTATTAACAAAGCCGCTCTAGGGCGAGGTTGGCCGTTTGCATATAGCAGCTTACCAGATGGGGTGCTAAGCCCCAGGACACGTCCGGCATTTATCCATGGCTCCTGGATAAATGCTATGTCCATTGAAGCAAACCTCTCACAAAGGACGTCAGACACGGCCTTTGCGTGGTGGAGGTTCGCTTGGAGACATCTAAGGTGTCTCCGGGTGTTGGGGAGGGTGGGGGGAGGAGGACGGGACATTAGTCCGCCCTCTTGCGGCCCCTGGCCGCCATCTTCCGGCCTCGGTTGGTGCGCAGAAGAGCCTTATCCTCAGGTGAGGATCTCATCCGTCTTCATTTCCGCGTTTGGAAGCGGAAAGTACCCAATGAAGACAGCGGCACGTGGAGCGTCTGCCTCTGGGACCACCTTGATGTGGACGTCCTTCCACAGCCGTAGCTTTGGCACCTCTGTGCATAGAAACTCGGCTGTCTCCGCATTTCCACATGTTATGGCCATCCACCCTGGTAGAAAGGTGCAGCCAGAGAACAGCGGCTTCACAGAGCCGTGTCTCAGGGCCATCACTCTCGATAGGATGGCGGACTGAATGGTGTTCAGTTGCTCCGTCGTGAGAAGATGCTCAGGGTAGTCGGCAGGGAGTATCGCCATCTTCGCAGAGCTGGCATCGTCACTATAAGAGGCAATGACACCGACTTGGGGTGACTGCTAATGTGTTGCCTGCCCATCCGCTGCTGCGATTGTGGTGGCTGCTGGAGCCTCCGTGGCCGGCAAAACATTTGCAGGATCGCCCTTCGTCTGGGCACTAGGTGCCGCGGTTTTTTTACATGGCGCCTCTTCTGGGGTCGTGTTGGCCGATCTACCTCTCTTATTGGTGGTAGAGCCACTCCAGCTGGGCATTTCCCTTGGAGGTTCTAGGCTTCTGAGCGAGCCTTTTGGCCTCCTCCATGGGTACGCCGTTCGCAAGGTGTCTGCGCAACCTCTTCCTTGCGGAAGAGATAGTGCGATCCGCTTGGGTTTGTCATCCTTAGGAGAGGCGAGCATTAACCCTTAGTGTTTAAGTGTAGCTTTAAGATTTTTATTCAAACCTATGATTCTAAATTTTAATTCAAACCTGTATTTTTGTTTATTTGCATTTATATTAATTTGTCCTACGTGACTATCAAACTAATTATAAGTTATCGACTTGTAGCGTTAGGAAAACATTATAAAATTAATTGAAATTAAAATTGAGCAGAGTTTCTTCCTCTTCCTTGGTGATGCTGTCGGTGACTGAGCTTTGAGAACATATGTCCATAGCATTTTCGGGCACCTGGATGGGTTCGATTTGAATCGATTTGGGGCTGCTAGAGCACCCGGTTTCTTGTGGTGTATTTACATTAGATTCCATAAGTTGGTCCCACGAGTAATGAGGAAGGAAGTATCCCCTGGGGTAGAGCCTCATACCCCAGATCGGGCACTTATATGGCCGGAGGTGCCAGGTATCCGGAAGCCACCGTTAGAAGACACACTAACGTAGTGCCATTCATCACAGAGGCACGGTACGGTTACTTCGGTGATGCTAGATCCGACATATTTAGTCTAGAGCAGGGGCACCTTGAGCAGGGTGTGGTTCTTCACCACGTATGGTCGGTCTTCAGTAGTCGGCATGTGACTGACAACTCCCACTGACTGAGTTAGCTTGGCGCGGCTGCAGGCACACACGCTTCACTACCAGAGCCCTAGCCCCCTGCGAGGGATACTTAAAACAAGAGTTAGACATTTATATACGAGGTGTGTTCAATAAATACGGTGACTTTGTATTCTTAAAAAAAAAAATATATATTTATTTAACAATATTTATGTTGTCCCCTTCAAAGTAATTCCCCTCAGATGCAATACACTTATGCCAACGATTTTTCCAATCCTTAAAGCATTTCTCATAAGCACAATCGGTATAGCCTTGAGCTCTTCTAGCGATGGAGGGTTTATCTCTTCAATCGCTGCACATTTCCGTCCTTTCACAGGTCTCTTTAGTTTTGGGAACCAGAATAAGTGACATGGGGTCAAATCCCTTGTATGGTGGCTGAGGCATGATTTGGCCAAAAAATCTCTCACAAGCAAAGATGAGTGAGCAGGGGCATTACCGTGATGCAAAAGACATGAATTGTTTTTTTTTTTTTTTATTTAATTTTATTTTCGTTTTATCCTGGTCCAACAAGCTACAACAAGCTTTTAAGTTTTGGCACCAGTCACTCTGTGTTATTATACCCTTGCAGAGGGTATTATAATTTTGCCATGATATTTGCAACGCAGTGAAGGAGGCATCTCCGACCCCATAAAGTATATATATTCTTGATCCATGTTCGTCTGTCTGTCTGTCGGTTTCTACGCGAATTAGTCTCTCAGTTTTTGAGCTATCAGGCTGAAATTTTCAGCAGTATATATGTCGGAACGGCCGAAATCGGACCACTATATCCTATAGCTGTCATAGGAATGACGGCGAAATTAATGTAAAAAAATTTTTAACTTTTTTGTTTTTCAACGTATATCAATAAATTTCAAGGTATAGCAGTTTCTTACGGTTATAGAATTACGGTTTTAATTTCATTAGGATCAGAGAACTATATCATATAGCTGCCATAGAAAAGATCGGTCGACTTAAATAAAAATGTAAAATTCTACATGTAAAATGTAAAATTCTAAATGTAAGATGTAAAATGTTTACAAACTTTAAAGTTTAAAGAACTTTTCTAATATATTTTAGATTGTTGGGAAGGTCATTCCAATAGCGGACAAGGTGAATAAAGAAATGTTTCTCAGCCGCTGCAAGTTTTAGTCTTTTGTAGATAATATTATGTGTTCTAGCGGATGGAGACATTTGCAAAAGATCTATTGGGTATTGTGGCTCATTTCTGGATAATACCCTGTGTAGAAAAAAGAGAGTTCTTAACTGTATCCAGGACTCAAAACTTAGATCAAAACTTCGTCACCAGTTATGACCCTTTCGAGTAAGTCTGGGTCGTCGTTGACGTCATTCAACGGTTCTTTTGGTCAAAATTTTGCAATTTCGGAACAAACTTCGCAGACACGTCTCATGCCCAAAACGTTAGAAAAAATTTATTGGCACGAGCCAAGTGTTTTCCTCACTGCTTGAACGTTTTAGTCAATTGTTGACGTGCTTGGGCGTCCAGAGCAAGGCTCGTCATTGGCATCTTCCCGGCCGTCTTGGAAGAGGGTGTACCACTTGTAAACATTTTTTTACTCGGAACAGTTTCACCGTATGCCACTGTCAAAATTAAAAGTGTTTCGGAGCATTTTATTTTATTTTTTACATAAAATTTAAATGCAAATCCTTCGATCCATATTTACGATAGCAAGAAATCGCCGAGCCACATAACACCCCTGGGCTATGCTCTATATTACGTAATAGGCGGCTTTCATATCTTATCAATAATGAGGCGAACTTTTTATTGTAACGGAGATGCACAAGCAAGTGTAAGTGAAAGACAAAAGTGATCGAATGTTTACCAAATTGCGCCAAACTGCAGAAAAGAACGAGCGTGACCAAAAAATTACAAAAAATAACAAAATGTACTTTCATAACCCAACTTTGACAGAACTGATATAAAAGGTATTAATGGAATAAAAAAGAGAAAAAATAAATAAGAATCTTAAATAAAAAATAAACAAAATTGTTGGATTTTGCGGTATTTGAACTCAGACCTTTCTTGCATTAAAAACGTTTTCCCGGCGCTTAGACCGCTAGGCTAGCAATGGGAGCTAATTCAAGTGGCGTTTTATTTTAAGAAGTATCAAAGTAGTATTATATAGTATGTATTATTTTAAATTGCATTTTAATGTTAAGCACAATAGTTTAGGGACCGGGTATCACACAGTCGACCCGACTGTAGCTTTCTTACTTGTTATTTATTGATGTTCTTATTAGGTATACAATAAAATAAAATAAAGTTTGCTTCTTGTTACTTTTAGGAATTGTTTTATTTACCATAAGCCCATTTTGAGTAGGTTGAACAATTATCTAACATAACATATGCTTTTTAAAACTTTTGATTATCTTACTTTTTAATTTTGCAACGAAGAAATACAACGGGCCCCACTGTGCGTCTGCCTAACGATTTGTCAAGATGTCTAGCCAAACAATTGGTATGGGGAAGCCGGCGGTCTCTGTATCGGTTTGCATACACTGAAATTGTCTCGGTTACTGTAGGTACTGTTACGTTCGCCGGTTCTGCCCGACGGGGACAACAGGTACATGTGGAAGAGGAAAGGGGGTACAAATGCACGGTCCTCGAGCGAAAACGGTTATCTCACGGTTATCGCAAGAGCACTGTGATCATCCGGGCCTCGTGAAAGTATTGCAATTCCACGGTCCTCAAAAAGCAGTGTTGACAAAAATTTCGCTAGTACATGGTTCCAGGCACTGATATACAAAAGCACACCAACTCAAACTGCGGTCCCACGGTAACCCAGCACCGGTGAGTTGGTGGGCCGGTCATCCATTTTTGGGTGGGAATTCCTTCCTTTTTTTTTGCGTACAAGGAAGGGGAAATGTATTTAGCCGGGAACACTTTAACGTTCCATTCCGGTGGACCATAGTCGAAATTCGGAACACCCTTGGGTATAAAAGACCCCGATTGATTAGTACCAAGAGGAGAGGAAGCCAAAACTTGGAAGCCATCGGAAGATTCGTACTATCGACCACCGCGACTTCAAATTGTATCGGTAAGTCCAAAGTAATTGGATGCACTTTTAATTTCGGAAACATCAAAGTTAAAATTCCAACCAGCAACAACTAAGAACTTATAAAATGGGATCTACCTCTTCGAAGATTTCGGATTTCCCCGCTAATTTAATCAACTCCATTGAAGTAGTGGACCACAAGGAAGATATCGACAAGGTATACAAGATCCTTCATGTCATCACTGGGATCCTCCTCATCGGCCTGTTGCTGAAAGGACTCCGTACCTACCGCAAGATGATCCAGGGACACAAGGACCGGCACAACGAGTTGGAGAAGGTAGTAACCCTGGCCAATACTGTAAAGCAGAGTAGTGGCCACATGTAAAGCAGAGCATCGTCATTAAATCCGAAATCACCTAATAACAACCATAGAAAATCAGTAGCAGCCAACATTCAAGGAAGATCCTTTTTTCATCCAAATATAAATAAAAACTGTCAACCAAAACTGTCCATCAGCAGCCAAACAAACAAAAATATAAAAACTGAATAAATACATTTAATTAATTAAATCAAAACAACAATAGTTTTCTGTGAAGGTGAAATGTGAGAAGGCACCGCTGCAGCCGAATGCCCCGAAATACGAAAAAAATTTGAACGGCAAATGGGGGCCTGTTACGACCTGCATTTTTTTGCATTGAAGTGTTTAGTCACCGTGTCTAAATATACTAGAGCCAAACCCTAATTTGAGCAATACATATTGACTCCATACAAGCAGCAAATATATAAATACATTTAATACATATGCAAACGTGCACCCCTCCCTGTACCCATCAAAGTGAATCAACGCGAAGACGACACCACAGTCGCAACCTCAGCGGCGACTGAGCTCTCCGAGTTTAATTTTTATACTCGGTACCCATAGGGTACAAGGGTATTATAATTTAGTGCCAACCGAGAATGTATGTAACAGGCAGAAGGAGAAATCCCCGACCCTATAAAGTATATATATTCTCGATCAGCGTCACTAGCCGAGTCGATCTAGCCATGTCCGTCTGTCCGTCTGTCCGTCTGACCGTCCGTCCGTCCGTCCGTCCGTATGAAACAACAGATCTCAGAGACTATAAGAGCTAGAGTTACCAAATTTGGTGACAGCATTGGAATCTGTTGCACGCAGATCAAGTTTGTTTTAAAATTTGGCCACGCCCACTTTCGCCCCCGAAAATAATAAAAAACGGTATGTAAGCCATATGCGTGATTTTCTGCGTAAAATAAATAAATAGACTTAATAAGTAGGCAATCGTGGACGTGTTCTGAAAATTTGAGTAAAATCGGATGATAAACATAGAAGTTATTAAACAATAAAGTTTCTGAGAGAGAGAGAGAGAGAGAGAGAGATAGCGCGAGCACGTGCGTGTTGCTCAACATGTTCCTAGCAACATTTGTCTTTGTTGGGTGTTGCTCAGCATGTTTCTAGCAACATTTGTCTCTTTTGAGTGTTGCACAACATGTTTTTAGCAATATTTGTCTCTATTTGTCAACATTTCCTTTTTTCCATGTTCATGTGCTATTAAACTTCACCCACAATGCTTTGGGTACCGGGTATCTTACAGTCGGTCACACTCGACTGTAGCTTTCCCACTTGTTTTTAATATATATTTTTTTTATCTTAGTTTCTGTATACCTACGTTTTTCTTTACTTAGTTTTATTTTTTTTTGTTTTATTCATAAAGTGCACATAAATATAACATAACATGATTCCAATTCTACAGCCCAAGATTCGACCGGGAGATCTCTCGTCGTTGGACCTCTAAAGAGGGTAAGCCTACGGGACATAAAATTCCCACGTTTTTTTTTTTTTTTAATATATATTGTAAGGAATCGTTTAGATCCCTTACAGAAGCCCTAAGAGAACGCAGGATCGACAGAAGAGAAAGCAGTAGAAGAGAAAGGGAGAGAAAGCTTTCGTCTGAGCCGTTAGTCAGCGCATAGCGGGACACAGATGCGCTGAGCAAGGTGTTTTGGCGGGAGAGAGGGCTGCTGAATAGCAACGCTGCAGGGGGGTAAAGAGCGAGGCAGGAGTCAGTTGGGGAATCAGTTGGAGAGTCAGTTGGAGAGTCAGTTGGGGAGTGAGTTGTGGAGTTTAGGCAGTAGTGGCCGCAGAGTGCTAGTGAAAGTGACTCCTTGGGAAACTAGCCGAGGATCACTTCAGGAGCAGTCAATAGTCGAGTGCACGGCACTGGGTACATAGGAAGTGACCAGTGCAAGGGAAAATGACTCCTTGGGAAACGAGCCAAGGATCACTTCAGAGGCAGTGAGTTGTGGAGTTTAAGTTGTCAGTGAACAGTGACTCCTTGGGAAACGAGCCAAGGATCAGTTCAGGGGTTATCAGAGCAGAACAGTGATCAGCAGCAATAACGCAGTAAGTCTTTAGTAGGATTCCCTTTGACCAAGCGAGTCCAGTTCACTACTTTCTTCCACCTCGTACTTTGTAAGTGCCCAGGCGGACGGTGAGTTTGCCAGTGCGTCAGCTTACCGGGAGCATCTGGAGCGTGCAGCACCAGAGTATCTTGCGGAGCAAGGCTTAGCGAGAGTATCCGAGTGCGGGTAGCACCGGAGAATCTAGCGGAGCGTAAGCGCGGCGTGATCACCCAGACGGCGTTGGCCGGCGAGTCGTGCGTGCCTAATTGTCAGAGATAGGGCGTCTTGCGCCGCTTATGTCAGGTGTGGTGGAAAAGAGGTGAAAGTCACAGTTCGAATATATATTATATTACTTAAATCTAAACCCCGGAATTCTTATTTTGGCACAGTGCCCAACAAATATAAATTTGTTGCAGCAAATCCTGGGCGAGACAGAGCTATCCCGCCCCGATCGTTAGAATATATATGTGCAGCAGATACCTCCACAATACATACGCGTTCTCACCTTTTATTCAGATATATTTCCTATAATGATAGTTTTTTTTTTTTCTATTGAATACTTAATGTAAGTAAAATATACAATACAAATATATTTCCTATAATGATAGTTTTTCGATCCTTTTAAATACTAAACTTTTTTAATTCCCTTATGATTTTTGCATAACATATACATATATATACATAAATCCACATACTTAAGATTCAATTTTTCTTTATATAATTGCCTTTAGTTTGGTCAATTAATGGCACTCCACTTATAATTATATTTAATCCAATTCATCTTTTTATACATGTCAATGACAGACATTAGAATAATAAACCTTTTCAATAAATTTATAATGTTCAGAGAATGTTAAACATTTCTTGGTAGAAACCTATTTGAAATAGGGCATTGGTACGAATGGAAAAAAATGGGTCACAGGGGATCATATAGCGCAGCCAGCGATGATCCATTGGCACGCGAAGTCGTGAAGGGGAGGGAATTGGCTGAAGCACTGCCAATAGGATTTGATCAAGCTTACGCGTAGCTTGCGGGCGGTGAAGACAGAAAGACAGACTGACGAACAACATATATATTTTCTTTTCAGGCACGTAAATAATTATTCTGATTATGTTTGGAGAGGCGAGTGGCGTCCAAAGAACCCACCCCAAATCCGGCGAGCTCAGCTGCACAAATCGTGTCTGCTATCCGGGCGGCCACTCCCTCAGCCCTATGTCCTCCAAGGACTGAGGCACAGCGACACCACCGACGTAACAGAAATGGCGCCCAACTAATTAGGCAATATCCTTTGATCCTTTATTGCCAAAAACTTTTTTTTTTACGAGAAACACTTTAGAGTCAAGATAAACATTTTTTTACTGTTTCAAGAATTTAGAGTCATCAGAGCGGATCACTTTGGTGTCAAAAGTAACTCACAATTTTCATGACGTTTTTCTTTGAATTTAATCAAAGAAAAACACCTCTTAACGAGGTGGGATAAAAGTGACAATGGCACACTCAACTCAAAAAATTTCTGATACCAAATTTTGTGACGAATATAAAAATATATAAAATTTTTTTAATTAGTTTCAAAATCGGCACGCTGCCTGTTTTGCCTTTTTAAATTTTTCAGCTAAGTGCCGTAAATAAAAGTGGTTCCAGGACTCTATAACAAAAAAATCGACACACAGACAGACAGACAACAGGACAAAACGTTGTCATTTCGGAAAGGCCGTTTAAATCTTGTTTACTGAATATCTTTTGAACGGAGTATCGGATCAAGATGATCGAGGTGTCATTCGACGCGTAGCTAGCTCACAACAACAATAACAATTGGGGGATTTTTGCTGCACCGGCCCCAAACGCTCCAATTTTCAAAATTTTCAATTTCGCACTTTCACTCCCATTTCTCCTAAACTAATCCGTTTTGGAAAAATCTAGTATCTAATCTTTAGTATGCAGTTTTTAAGAGGTTTACAATAGCTTTCGATCAAGATATAAATGGTTCTGATCGGACTATCGTAGCAGATTTTCAATTCTACGGCTGTATATAGTAGTGTCCTTGCGCACCACAGTCTCGGTGCTCATCGTCACTACGTCGACTGCCGTCCACAGTGATCATTATTTTTATATCCAAAATAATTTTCCTGTGTGTTCTTTTAAAGTCACCAACTTCTCAGACAGATAGTTCTAGAAGCGGAAAGGCCATTCGATCTGACACTTGTAGTTTTAGAATTGGCATTTGACTTTGAAGAACCTTTTTAAATTTTAAATATTAATTATCTACACCATAGTTTGAAAATATTGAAAATATTTAACGTAAATAAACTTAGCTGCGCTTCCTGGCAGACCGTATTCAGTAGTACTAGGCTATGGTCGCTCGAAAGGTTCGAGTCCAGGAAGAGCAGGGTCGCAAACGAATAACGGCGCACCACCGACCGGTCTTAATAGTATTCAGTCATCGCCAAAATATAGCCGCCATCATCGGTCGGGGTAGCGGTTCGACACGCGTTTGTCGATCCAGTACTGAGGGGCTATGCCAGGTTTCTCGCAAGGTTCGAGTCTGTACGGTTACCATGACTATTGGGCGGGACGAAAGAAATTATCCCTCTGGCCGACGCTATTCAGTCGTACTACGCACAGAACCAGGTCGCTCGCAAGGCTCGCAGGGAGGCAATTCCTTTCGCCTGTCTGGAATAAAGCTTCATCCGTCTGCATGTGAGCGAGTCTACCTGTTTCCCGACGACAGGGGGGAGAGGGTTCGGACAAAGCCTTCCTGCGGGAAAACAGCAGTCCAATGCACTGTGTTTTTACGGAAAGAGGTCAAGTGGGCACAGGAGGAACTGATCGCTCCGGTGGAGGGCAGTTGAATCCATTTTGCGAATTCACTTGAATAGGGCATATTTGAATTTTGTTTGGGGGCTTAATTTCGGACGATTCTTGACCTATACCAATACCCATGAGTACCAGCTCACCCCGTTTTGAATTACACATTCATTTTTGTCTCAAAAGTTTTTGCTGACAAGCAAAAATATTGCAGCACACAAAAACGAAAAAAAATAATAGATAAATACCTTAACAAAGCCAACAAACACACATCTTTATATATAAATATATTTCTATGTTTATATACTACAAAACATTTAATTAATCAACACGATAAATAAGCAATTCGGTTACGCGACAGCGTGGTCGACCGAATATAACAATACATATGGGACATTCCATATCAACTCGACCACCCCTGTTTTTTTTTGTCTTTCAAATTGCATGCGCCATTTCAATGCTATGATTTTTTAAAGTTTTTTGTCCAACAGCGATTATCTCGAAAAGTATTGATGGTAACGAAAAAATATTTAAGGGTCACTATATGGACATGGAGCACTTTAAAATGTGGGTATGCATTTTTTTTTCAGAGCGATAAAAAAACAGGGGTGGCCGAGTTGATATGGAATGTCCCATATTACGATAACATATGGCAGGAGATAAGAAGAAGAAGAAAGTTACTCTTAATATACCTTCGCTGCGAGCAACTAGAGCATCAACTCTGGCAGCTAGATAAGCTAGGCAAACTAAGGTCGGAATACCAAAAGCAAGGACCAGTTTGTCACCAGTCGGTGAAAACAACCAGTCACTAAGCTTAATAGCAAACTAAACAACCTAGGAAGTTTGGCCGACTGTAGTAGCGTCATTATGGACGATTCCGAAGGGGCTGTTGGAGGGGAACACATTGAGTTAGGACCACCACAAGGGAGGTCCAGCATTCTTCCGAATACCCAAGGGGCTAGGCCAAGAGGGGAAGAATACAACAGCCGAATCGATCGAATGCTTTCCGCACTAATGGTGTCTAAAAATGAAACAAGAACTACCATGGCAACTGAGCTATAGGAGGATCTCAGCAGCTTGCGACGCAAGGTGACGGAACTGTCAGCGATACAACCAAGGGAGAGCCCAATACCCAGGGGAAACCATGAGGTCAGTTCGACACCCCAGAAGCAAGGAGCAGTCCGGCGGAGCCAACCCCCGAGCCAAAACAGATACCAGTAGTGGCGAACCGACCAGTACCCAGTCCGCGAGAGAGAGGGGGGAGAACCAATACCACTCCAACTCTAGAGACAATAAGGCTCAGCTTACCAGCTATCCGGGAACTCGGCCAGTAAGATTAGACAAATGGAACCTGAAGTTCGATGGGTCCTGCAGAGGCGTATCTGTAGAAAGTTTTATATTTCGAGTGAGCCGTCTGATGGAAATGCATGGGTACAATCACGAACACGTTTTTAGGGAATTCCACTGTTTACTGACTGGTACGGCAGCCAAATGGTACTGGCAGTTGATGAAAGACCGGGCTGACGATTTTGTATTTGGATATTATGACATGACTAACGAAATGACTAAGGCCTTCTCTTCGTCAGACAATGACTACGTTACCATCAAAGAACTTATGGAATGGCGTCAAGGGTACAACGATAGTTTTGACGATTTTATTGCTGCCATGCATAATTTTAAATTCAAATTGAAAAAGAAAATTCCGGAAGATAACCTCATAGGAATATTGAAGGAAAATCTAAACACACAAATGGGAGCTTTCTTACTTGCTTCGCCAATAAATACCTTGGCGGCCTTTAAAAAAGATGAAATCCGAGTCGAGAAATGGATCCGGGAGAAACGAGCTCGACCTAGGCATGTAAACGAGGTCATCAAAGACCCAATGAGTGACATAGAAACCGATGAGTATCAAGTCGAGGCATTTCAAAAGAGCCGTACTCCTCAGAACAACGGGGCAGCCTAGTATGGGACAGAAAACGTTCTTGACAGAAAGCCAGGTGGGAGCGCTTTGTCCGACTCCGGAAAAGAATGTACGTCGCCGTTCCACACCTATCTTTGTTACACCTGTAACAAACCCCCAGACTTTTACCTTAAACGAGGAGGAACCGAACGGACCAGATGCCAAGCCCGATTCCACGAGACAACCTGCAACTTCTGTGGCAAAAACGACTCATATCATTCAACCGAGGCATAGCAGGCATAGCAACGCGCACCCAGTACAGATTTCGCGAGACAAATCCTATTGTCAGCGAAAACAAGAATACGACCGAATATTCAATGGCAAAGACACAACAGAGACCAGCAAAGACAAAAAACTTCAATTACACCGCTGTAAAGAAGTTGCTATGAAAAACAAAAATAAAATTATAGCAGCAGTAATAAGCCTCCAAAATGATAATCGCCTATTCGCCAAGACTAAAGTAGACAGGGAAGGAATAGTGGCACTACTTGATACGGGCGCTAGTGCAAATTGCATTGGAAGAGGGGCGGAGGTATTTTTGCAGGGGCGACAGCATAGAGTGCACAGATTGAAGAAACAAGACGTACAAACTCAAGTTACCGGCACAATTCACTTGCCTGTCGAATGGGAAGGGGAAACGAAAGAATTAGAATTTTTAATAGTGCCAACCTCACAGCAACAGTTTTATTTTGGAATTGAATTCTGGGATGAATTTCGGTAGCCGTTGCCATGGAAACATTTAGCGCAGTTCGCAGAGCTAGGAGTAAGGGCAGTACCAGACGAATAAGATTTGACCCGATCCGAAACAGCGTACATGCCACATGAACTTACTGCTGAGGAAAATAGCATATTACGAAAACAAATTAATACTTTTTCGTCTTGTACAGACATGGGCTTAGGGAAAACCGATTTAGAAGAACATGTCATCGAAGTATCACAAGAAAACTTACCTATTAAACAGCGTCATTATCTGATATCGCCAGCTAAACAACAACTAGTATATGCAGAGCTAGATAAGATGATCGGACTGGGAGTGATTGAGGAAAGTAATAGGAGCTGGAGTTCCCCTTGTTACCTTGGTGCAGAAGGGCCCAAGAACCGCCATTGTTTCGATGCACGCAAGGTAAATTTACGGACAATTAAAGATGCATTCTCCTTGCCACACATTGAGGGATTATTAAGTCGATTGCAAGAAACATATTATATTTCAGCAATCGACTTGAAAGACGCTTAAATAATACAATTAATTGTTATTTATGTTATGTTATTTTCTGTTGGACTTTGGTTGTCTGTAAAGTCGGATTACTGACGATAGTTGAACGTGACAACGTCTTAAGAAAATACCGATGGAATGGTAGCATTTTTGAAAATAAAATTTTAATTTAATTTGTTTAATAGATTTGTATGTATATAGAGAAGGAGGTAATTGGAAATCACAATGAAATTAATCAAGTTAGATTTATTTGTACGCATAAATACAATTATGTCAATGTTTTTTTTTACAATTTAATAGTTTTTACAAGTATAAATGTGCGTTGAGCAATTGTTTTCAACTTTTAAACATGTGTAATATTTAATTTCTTACAATCTGTGTTATTTTGTTGAGAATAGGACGATGATAGGAAAAGTAGGAAATGAAAGGGAGTGTTTCGAGTTTAATGTGTCTTGAAATAGTCAAATCTATGGTGGTGCCTCCTAGCGTCTGATGCACAATCGACATTAAACATGTCTTTCATGAATTTAATGAATGTTTCGTCATTTTTCACATTTGTGTTGAAGTCGCCACAAAGAAGAATTGGTATATCGGTATCAATTTCCATGATGGGATGTACATACTGGCTGTTATAAACATACGGAAATAGTTCTTG
>VNJW01000651.1:0-13392 GCA_008042615.1 Drosophila auraria
CACTATGTTGAATTTGACCCGTTTCCGTGGCCAAAATTAAAATTTTTGAAATTAACAAGATTTTTCACTGTATGTCTCTTGTATAATTATGGTTATGACTATAGGAAGGTATTTTAGAAAAGTGGGCGTGTCAACGCCCCCCTCCGCCCACAGAAATCGGAAAAAAAAGAAAATTTAACGCAATTATAAAGTTAGAGACCCCAATTTTGGAACACAGGATGAATGTCCTAGTTCAAATGTGTCCTGCAAATTTGGTCCAGATCGCATAATAAATATAGATGTTATTCAATAAGAAACAATTTTTTTATGCCTTTTTGAACCTTTCCACCTTCCTACAGCATTTTTGCCAATTTCGCCATAAATTTGCAGAAAAATTTCGGACTTTATCTTTTAAATAAAGATGATTTGTCACTAATAAAAGTTTGTATAGCATTTTGGTTCTCACAAAAGCTCCTTTGCTTACGCCACACTTCTAGTAGATCTGCATTGCTGATACAGATGTTGCTTCCTAATAAATCAAATAGCGCAAAAAAGCGCAAAAAGCGCACAATGTGCTTATTAGTTCTGAATTCAGAATTGACAACTCTACAACATGTATTTAGACACTCACTGAAATAATTTGAAATTTGTTTTTAAACTCTTTGGAAAGTTCAACTTTCTTTCCAAAAGTGACAAGGGGACACCACTTGCTAAATACACAAATTGTTAGAAAAATACGGACGAAACACGCAACATATTAGTATTAACACAAAGTACTAACCTGAAGAATTCATATTCATTTTGAATTAGATTATTTAATGATTTTTCGGCGGAGTTATGCCAATTTGAAATTGCACCGCAAAGTTAACCTCAAAGACAGCACGTGTTGTTAGCTTGCAACAGCTGAATTTAACAGCTGTTATTTTAACATTAAGCTGTTAAGTTAACATTTTAGGTATGTAACATAGCATTTTGATCATTTCTTAACATGGTAGTATTAAAAAAACGGAAATTTGCATACTCGCGAAAAATGAGTTTTGGCCACGGAAACGGGTCTAATTCAACATAGTGCATTGTCTGGCCTGTAGGGGAGCTTGGAGGGAGGGAGCTCCCTCCAGGAGCACTCTCAGTCAGTCACATGGCAAAAAAGTTACAAGTAATACTTAACGCTAAATGGGCACAAGTGCCCACCTGAGCCAGTCGCCCACTTCAGGGCGATGCGAGTGTTGTTTTTTTCCTGCACTTCTGCACTCCGTGCATGGAAATTTTTGTAATGAAGTTATCGACAAGGTGGATCCGAATCCCAACGCCGCCGTCACTGCCACTAACATATGTGGAGCAATATGCAAATGTTACTTTGTTATGCAATTAGTGAATTCGATGCCAGCCACTCGACGACGACGACGGTCGGCGAACAGACAACCGCAGCGCAGCAACAGCAACGACAACGGAGTCGCCACTCGAAGGTTCAGTCAGCCAGTTAAATGTATCGTTGCCGTTGCAATTCGAATTAGAACATGCCTGCATAAGAAGTGCTCTTATGGATTTCATAAGGATTCGAGCCTTGGGTCAGCAGAGATACCTCAGAAAAATTATGAAAAATATCGGAGGAGCAATGGGAAAATCTTTGCGACCCCTTAAAGAATGATACAAATTATGAAAAATATCAGAGGAGCAATCGAAAAATCTTTGGGACTTTAAATAAAATATTCAACTACCCAAAAGTATGCTATGATACATCAGATAAATTATGGATATAATCCAAAATGCCATAGAGAAGTCTTTGGGACTTTAAATAAAATATTTAACTACCTAAAAGTATGATTACAATTATGCAAAACATCGCAGGAGCAATGGGAAAATCTTTGGGACTTTAAATAAAATATTCAACTGCCTGAAAGAAATATTATGGATAATATCCAAAATGCCATAGAAAAATCTTTGAGACTTAAAATAAAATATGTAACTACCTAACAGTTTTCTATAATACACCAGGAAAATTATTTAAAATATCCAAAATGCAATAGAAAAATCTCTGGGACTTAAAATCATATGTTGAAATGCCAAAAAGTATGCAATAATAAAGTAATCTTTAAAATTTAATTTTTTTTTTAAATTACTGCATACTCTTAGGCATGTTTACGAGTGATTTTAAATCTCTAGAGATCTCTAGGAAGTGATAATATCTTAGATATTAATTTAATATATCCAATTTATATCAATTAAAAATATAAATAAATATTCAAGCGTGCCAAAAAAACCCGCTGAGAATGTGAAAACAATTTAAATGTTTTCCAAAAGAATGCTACGATATCTTACATTCTAAGTTTGAGGCTTAAGTTCTTAAAACTATGCAATAATACCGTAAACTTTTATATTTGAAACAAAAAAAATATTGCGTACTTTTAAGCAGTGATTAAGAGTGATTTCAAATCTATAAAAGCGTGCCAACAAAAACCCACTGAGTATGTGAAATCAACTAAAATGGTTTCCAAAAGTATGCTACAATATCTTACATCTAAGAAATATAACAAATATACAAAGAGATAGGGCAATAAAATATTTTACTGTCACTTTTAATAATATTTTTAAAGGATTTCAAAACCAAAGCAATGTTCCCATCGAAAGATCGTAAAATAATTATGTAATACCTTTTAAAAAGCACAAATTTCTGTTACAAAACCGCTCTCAGCAAGAACAAACGCCCATTACCCTATAATATATAACCACAAAAAATAAAATTAAATGAAAATAGGTCGATTTTGCATGTCAATTAAAGGGGGGAGTATATGTTCCTCATAGCCCCAAGAGAACAAGACAAGAGGAGTCGGCGCATCGAGCGCTAACCAAAGCGAGTCACACAATTAATTGAAGCACCACTCACCCCACAGAGCCTCGTGCTCATCCTCACTCTGCTCACTTTTCTGATTCTTAAATTCGGTCTTCTCTCTCCATTCCTTTCGCAGGCCAAAATGATGGAGAACTCGCATGCCTGGATGGGAGCCACCGGATCGACGCTGGCAGGTTTGTACTGGGCATAAACAGAGGCAGTTGCAAGTCGATCTGATCGCTGGCCTTCTCCCAACTTGATATTTCAGCAGACAGCTACCAGTACCAGCTGCAGTCGATGTGGCAAAAGTGCTGGAACACCAACCAGAACCTGATGCATCACATGCGCTTCCGCGAGCGGGGTCCTCTGAAGTCCTGGCGTCCCGAGACCATGGCGGAGGCCATCTTCAGTGTGCTGAAGGAGGGCTTGTCCCTGTCGCAGGCGGCCCGCAAGTACGACATCCCGTATCCCACCTTCGTGCTCTATGCGAATCGCGTGCACAACATGCTGGGGCCCTCCATCGACGGCGGTCCGGATCTGCGGCCCAAGGGTCGTGGGAGACCGCAGCGGATCCTGCTGGGCATCTGGCCCGATGAGCACATCAAGGGCGTCATCAAGACGGTGGTTTTTCGCGATGCCAAGGACATAAAAGACGATAGTTTGGGCGCTCACATGCCGCCCTACGGTCGCCACTCGGTAAGTAATCAGTACGGATCCGGAGGATGGGGTCCTTGGTCGGAACTAACTGTTCTCGGGTTAGCCCGCGTTTCCCTTGCAGGACCTCCCACTGAGCTATCCGGGCGCTAGTGGCGCCCTAGCCGGGACTCCGAGCTCGCTGGCTTGTCCCAATGGCAGCGGTCCCCAGTCGGGCGTCGGCGGGGAACAGCACATGTCGCAGGAAACGGCCGCAGCGGTGGCCGCCGTGGCCCACAACATCCGGCAGCAGATGCAGATGGCAGCGGCCGTGCAGCATCAGCACGGGGAGGCGGGGCCGCCGCCCGTTCCGCCGGGCTTGTTCAACCTGCCGCCCCATCCTGGCGTGGGCGTTGGCGTTGGTTCGGTTTCGGTACCCGGAGCGGGCGGAGGCAGGGCCAGCATATCGCCGGCTCTGAGCAGTGGCTCCGGGCCCAGGCATGCGCCCTCGCCCTGCGGTCCCGCCGGCCTGCTGCCGAATCTGCCGCCCAGCATGGCCGTCGCTCTGCATCATCATCAGCAGCACCAGCAGCAGCAGGCGGCGCACCATCAGCAGCACCAGCAGCAGCAGGCTCACCACCACCTGCAGCAGCTGCACCTGCAGCAACAGCAGCAGCAGCAGGCGGCGCACTTGCACCACCACCAGCAGCAGCAACAGCACCACCACCAGGTGCCCCACAAGTCCGGTTTCGGTGCCAGTTCCAGTTCCTCCGCATCCTCCTCCTTGTTGGTGGGTCAGCATCCGGCCAAAGCCAAGGGCAGTCCGCTGCGCAGCGAAACGCCTCGGCTGCACTCGCCTCTGGGCGATCTCGGCCTGGACATGGCCTACAAGAGGGACTTCTCGCCCAGTCGCCTCTTCGCCGAGGATCTGGCCGAACTGGTGGGCGCCAGCGTCTCATCTTCCTCGTCCTCAGCGGCAGCGGGCGCTGGCAGTGTGGCAGCTCAGCAGGAGAGATCGGGTGGAGGAGGCTCCTCTGCGACAGCAGGCGGAGATGCGCCCAGCTCCTCGAGCAGTGGCGGCGGGGGCATCAAGGTGGAGCCCATTACCACCACTAGCGAGTAAAACAGGGATGAAAATGAGGAGGAAAAATGAAAAGTGAAGAGGGGATAAGTGAAAGTAATAAAAATAATGATGAGTGAAAGGGGAGGACGAGGCCAACTGAATTCTGAAGTCCATCAGAAGCTGCTCCAGCAGCTAAAAAGCAGCCAATGTACTCCTATACCTTGGTTAATTTATTAGAACATTAAAATTTAAAAATTTCACACTTAATAATCATTTTTTAAATAGTTTTATTAAAGATTTTATAAGGTTTCCAATGCCAAAACTCCAACGTTATGAAGTCCCTTACAAATATGTCCAAAAGTATGCTACAAAATGTTAATTATTAATTTAATAAACATTATTACTAGCCAAAAAAAAATGTATTGCCTACTTTTAGACACATTTTTAGAGGCCTTTAAAAGCATAGAGATTTCTGTGGCACCCCTGCATATCTTACATTCGATTTTTTATCAGACACCTAAATTATCCAAAATCTCAACTCAATATTCCTATTGTTCTTAACTGATCAAATACTGTTATATATAATTATACCATCAATATAATAATATTAATAATAATGCGCTTTATTAACTCTATCTCTCTCCATTTATTATGAAAATCATGTAAATATTAACTTAATATAAAAGATGAGACACATTTGCAAAGGTTTCTTCTAAAAATGAGTTTACAAGAAATGCTAATGAATAATTTAGTATTTGGCCTTTAAGTTAAGTTTTAAACAAGCTTTACAATCTAATTTAAAATTAAATTTTAACCAAGGTATACACGGAATACATGGGCCAGCGCTTTCCTCTAGTTTCCTCCATGCGATCTTCGCCACACCTAGTTTCTATTCCTAGAGCGTACTTATTGAATCAAAATTGAAAGTATTATTATGTTATAGTCCAGCAGTCTAACTAAATAAATAGCGATCGATCTCTTTAGTTAGTAAGCAATCAGCGAGCGGATCCGGCAGCGGCAGGAGGAGACCCGGAACATTCCACAGAGCAAAACAGATAATGAAACCCCAAGACCCCCCAAACAGCAGCATAATTAATGAATTAATTAATTAAATGTAAACAAAATCAAAAGAGTTTTAGCGGATTTAACTTGGTAATTGTGTGCCCGACCCTGGTTTAGTCTCTATTATTTACACGAAGCGAGAGGGAAAATGTACAAAATTATTAAAGAAAACGAGAATCGAAGCACTTGGCGATGGAACGGCTTCAAAACGGAAACGCAAAATGGAATCAACTAAATTTAATGTTTAGGCTTAACAACAAAAACAAAAAACGAAAAATTAACAAAAAGAAAACTCACAAAAAATGCCTTTCGGAATTAAATTCAGCGATGAACAAACCGCAAAACAAAATTATGTAAAAAGAGAACAAGAAACAAGTAAAAACAACAAGTGAACTTTTTGTAAACGTATTTATATACAAGCGAAATTTTTAGACAAAATTTAGAAGCGAAATTTTTTGAGTAAAACGAAGCACTGCTGCGCGATCCCGTCCCCGTGGACTTGTGGCCCTTGATTTGAGATTATTGGATTCCCGACGATAATTACACTAACTTACCCCCTAATCCCACACTAGATCCCCCTTCTAAAGTGCCTTTTCTAGCCTTAATTTGGACTCTGTTCCACTTCTGTCCCGGCCTCGAGAGTCTGGCTGAGAGGATACGCAGCAGGATTCGTTGGGTTTATTTGAAAAGTCGAGGGAATATATAAGTATGTTTAGTTTAGACCTTTAGGCATGGACTTTCGGCAACGTTTTTGGTTTGGCAAGCGCACACAATTGATGTTTAAGCGGAGAGACAAGAGTTAATTACGATAATTACGGATAAACACAACTATTTTTGCATACGCAAGAACTCACATCATCTACCATAGCCATAGCCCGTATATATACGATATATAAGTATCTATGTAATCCCCCAGTCTCCCCCCAATAGACTTTGATGTTCCACGAAAATAACTTAAAACGAATTACTTTTTGGAATAGAATGTAACATAAACAATGGCGACAGTCGGCGGAGCTCTAGCAGTTAATAAATCTCCTGGATATGTGTATCTTTGTACGATCTGTCCAAAACTCGAACATTTTCTATCAACTTTAGTGCAAAACTTTATGTTCAAATTAACTTTAAATGTCGAAATGAATGTTCTAATTAATCCAAGAAAACAAAATGATGCAAAAAATGCGGAAAAACGGAAAACGAACAAAAGTATTTTATAAAAACATTGAAAAAGTAACCCAACCCTAGAAAGTCTTTTAATTCTCGCTTACCGCCAACCCATTCCACCCACCTGCTCTTGGAATGCGGCTTGGCTTTAGTGTTTATTGCTCTATTTCATAGATGGATACTGGAAACTCTCTCCTCCTCCTCCTCCTTTTCTCCGCCGTGCTCTCAGGGCACGACGGACGCAGCCTCGTAAGGCGGCGGCGGCTGGTTGATCTCCTGATGACGCTGGAGCAGGCCCAGACACTGGTGCAGGCTTTGGGTGCTGGCCATTGAGATTGCCTTGAGCAGTAGCAGGTCGGGGTCCGTGGGCGAGAAGGAAGCACAGTCGATGTTCTCAATGGCGCGGGCCAGAGAAGCGTTGCTGCAAGGAAAAGTGACATTTTAGGGAAGATTTTTTAAATAAAAAGTAAAAATTACCATTGCTCAGTGAGGAACAAGGCCTGACGAGCGGACACCATGGCATCGGAGGCGGCCAGTAGTTCCCTCGGCGGCAGCGGCGATGAGTTGCTGATGTCCATGGCCTTCATGTGGCTCTCCACCACCGCCCTTAGGCCATCCACCCATTCTTGCCTGGCTCGGGCATCGTTGGCCCTCAGTTTCACCGTATCTCCAGAGGCACAGGCAATGGCAAAGGTCCTAGAGTCCTCGTCACTGGGATAGACCACGGCGCCGGCCAGCTGCACTTGACCACGAGGTGCACTGGCCAAGACATGCGGCGAGGGTGCAATGTCATCGCCCACGGTCGACGAGTCGCACAGATAATAGCTAAGCGATCCTGTCTTGGCGTCCACCGTGAACCAGCGGTATTGCCAGCCTAAAAAATGATGGGAAATGGAAATAAACAAACAAAAGATAAGATAAAAACTTACCCTTCATCACATTGGTGTATTTGCTGAGCTGGCCACTGAGCTTCAGCTTCGGCGACTCCCGAATGATTCGCGTAAGGTTGCTCTCCATTCTGCTGGGGGAATCCTCCGGCTCCCAGGGCTCCTCCCGCGCGAAAAGGGTGCTCCGCGGGACGGAGGCGGAGGCGACAACTGAAAATGAAGAGGAGCTGCTAGCTGAGATGGCGGCGGTGGGGGATGTAGCTGCTGGCGGCTGACGTTGCTTCTTCTTGCGCTGGCGAAACGAGTTCTTGAGTTTGCGTAAAATGTTTGCAGAAAATTGGAAGTCAATTTGTCGAAAAAAAATAAATAAACAAAGTGCAGTGTGCCCGCCGGATTTTCCGTTTATAATGCTGAAATTCAACTGGTCACACTTAAACTCAAAATATTTGGCGCTGCCATACTTTTCGAGGCAAGTTTTTAAATTGATTACGTCGTTTGATTACGTCGTTTGTTTACGTCGTACAAGAAGCTCAAAATTGATAAAAATTCTTTAGAAATTGCTTTGAGAAATGCTAAATTTATTTCTTTTGTATTGGCATTTTGTTAGCTCTTTTCTTAATGATTGGTGTTCATCGCCTTTTAGTTTTCATAATAATGGCAAGAAACATGCGGTCGCGAACGTACGCAAAATAAGCGACGACATTGGCTTAGTCTAGTAAAATGCTAAAATCTTGAATGTGGAACTGAACATAAAGCGATTTAGGATTAAAGTGGCTTTCTATATCCAGTTGTTTTGTTTTTCTTGATTTGTTATTAAAATAGACTTAAGTAACGGTCGCGAACCTATGGTTCTTCCATTTAATTTTTAGGAAAACGGTGTTTTCCTATGAATCCTAATTTCCTAATAGATCTCAAGGAGGAGATTTATTAGAAAATTTGCAAGCATATCAAATGCTTTGCATGCGGATTATTTAAATATAAAAATATCTTTAAAAGTAGCTAAAAGTGAAGAAATTTAGGAAAAATTCTAGTTTCCTGATAAAAGGGCTAGAATTGCTAAATAAAAAATGGAAGTTGCTAGATTTGTGGAATAGCTTTACAAAAGAAAATTGCAATTTTCTTTAAAAATTGATTTTCCATAAACTAATTTGCTAAATCGGCAGCACTGATTACGTTCGGTCAGTGTGACCAGTTGCCTCGAAGGATAAAATCGGCTTTTTCTGACAAACTTGAATTTCAGTATTATAAACGGTAACGCCGGTGGGCACACTGCAAAAAATCTAATTTGTTTAAACAAACAGCAAAAAAGTCGCCGCTTGTCAGCAAAATGACAAGACGCCGTAGCCGAGCGTCGCCTTAACTCGCGTGCAACGGTAATTTTCCAGCGAAAACAAATAGGTGGAGAAAACAACAAAAGCAGCGCGAGTGAAAAAAATCAATTTGTGTGGCACAAGCAGTGGCAAGAGGAAGAGCCAAGACGCAGAGAGAACTGCTTGCGGATGATGTGATGATACAGATATAATATTTATATATACTGGCTATATATACGACGCGTTACAAGTGTGTGAGTGCTGGAGTTTGTGTTAAAATTAAGGCAACATTGCAAATTGGCAATTAAAAAGTATAAGCAACAACAAATTCTGCCTTGTTGGTGTGCGTCTGTGTGTGTGTGATTGTGTTCTTGAAAATAAGAGCAAAGAAAAGATAGATGTGTGTTTTTTAATGTTTTATGTTTGCGTGGCGCGGCTTGCCATGATTTATGACATTTAACGGAAATATATACTATATGCGTTGTGTATATGTGCTCCCCCACCCCCTTTTCATCCCATCCTCCCACTCCAGCCCTCTCTTTTCCTCTTTGCCACCTTCCGCTTGCTGGCGTGTGTGTGTGTTTGTCTGTTTGTATCTCCCTCTCGCTCCGACACCCACGAAAAACTCGAAGGGGGAAAAACGCGAGGGTGACGCGGAGAGAAAAAGGGAAAAAAAACTCCACTTTTAAAAATAAAAAACAAATAAAAACCACAAAGAAACTGCGTGTCGGCCAGAAATAAATATATGCAAATAATGTGAAAAAAAGGAGAGAGAGAAAGAAGGAGAAGAAAGAAGATAAATACCATTTGCTAATTTGTGTCTGCGCTTTTCCACCTTGTTTCCCCCTCGTTTTCCACACATTTTCCACAAAAACAAACATCCAAAGAGAGTGACCATGAAAATGCCAGCGAGAAATTGGCGAAAATCAATGAATAAAGGCCAAACGATAACAATAACAACAACAAACAGCGAAACATAATAATATTATATTAAAAATAATACCGAGATTGGCGAGTGAAATTCGAGGCTGGAATTCGTTATGCTGCAGTGACCAGCCTTGGTTTATAATAGGAGACGGAGACCATTCCCCTGCCTGCGAGCCTGCCCGCTCCTCCTCCTACTTCCCTCGAATAGTAATTAACCCGCGGCGCACCGCACCGCATCGCATCGCCACAGAGTCGTCGGACGCTTAGCCGCTCCGATTAACCCTCTGCTGCCGTCGTCGTCGCCGCCGCCGCCATGGACGGCCAGCGGGCTAGGGATCTGCTGACGCTGCTCCAGGAGCGTGTCGTCTTCCTTACCGGCGGCAGGGATCGTCGGGGCGGGCCGCTCCTATGTTTCCCCGCCACACCACGGCGGGATCGGCTGAAGCCGGAGGATCTGCGGCGATTGCTCAGCTACCTGATTAGCATTCCCAGGTGAGGAAGAGTAACTAAGAAGCAAGGAAATCACTTTAGGTTTATTTTACATTCATAAGTCATTAATTCCTAATTTATTGACACAAATCGTTCATGCTTATTGGATTTAAATGAGAAAAACGGATTTACTTATTAAAAAATTAAAAAAAATTATGGGAAAACCCTTAAATAATACACAATATTAATAAAAATATATCTTGATCCCATTTTGCATAAGCCAACAGCCCTAAAAATATTATGTAAAACTTTTAATGACTATTTCAAGATAAGAACTACTACCTGTAATCCCTAAAGATTACAACCTGAATTTATGACTTCTGTTATTGGATTTTATTAACGTTTGTCTTAATTTTGTGGATATATTGTACAACAAACTATTTAAACTATTTTTTTCACATGCATTTTGGGTATTTTTATTGACGCTTTTCATCACATTTGAGGATTTACGAGCACTAAAGCCAACCAAGAAATTTCACAGAATTCCAAATGATTCACCCAAATCAAGTGGCACCTAATGAAATTTTTAGTTTGTTCAGTTGACAACAGAGAAGAACAAATATTTTTTATTAGTTCACGTTTTTGCCTTTATTAGATTCTCCAGACAATAGTTTACGGGATAAAGCATTTTCGTTTAAGCTTTAGTTTCAATTTACTCAAATTGAAAACGTCAAGATTTTAGATATTTATACTGCAATGTTGCCTTTGGCAGGCCACGACGGTCGCTGTTCTCCATCGTTTCATCTTCTATTGTACAGTGAGGTCTCCTTTCTTGACTAGAGAATTGATTTATAGCAAAAATTAATTCTAAAATATTAAAATAATGTTTAAAAGACTGTGGTACACAGCGGTTTCATGAGAGAGCCACCCAATCCTTCATCAGAACTAAAACTCTTAAACTTGGCATCTAAAAAATGCCATAGACGCCTAATAGTATAACCCATTTCTTTTTAAATTCACAATTTGTTTATATTAATCCCTTGTTTGGCTATTGGTATCGAGTATCAAGTATTTATATTCGTTTCTGGTTACGAGTGCCCACTGTACCCGGCACAATGGCTACCCATTGTGTCAGCTGACGTCGCGACGTAGCTGGCAGCACTTCGTTTGCGATTTCGGCAGCGTCGCGACGTCGTCGCCTCACCCGCAACTATATCGTATATATATAATATATATATCTGTATATGTTCCGAATAGGGGGTGAAAGAGGGACCAGGGGCGGGGAGCAGCTGCTGCAGCTGCAGTGCCACATTCCACTTGATTTTCCTGTTATAGTCGTCCGACTGCAGTCGCATATTTTATGAATCATCATCGTCAGACGCTTGCACAGGGAACAGCACGCACATTGTTCTTGCTGCTGCTGCGGCTGCTCCTGCCTCGGCTGCTGCCTCTGCAGTTGACATTGAATGGAGCTGCCTGCAAACTCGCACATGGGGGTTTTATTGGGCTTGAGGCGCAGCCAGCTCTTCGGCAAAAAAAAGTCGTAAAAGTAAATATTTTTAAATAAAAACTAGCAGCAACAAAAGTTGCATAAATCTGTGCGACAAAGAAAGCTATAAGAGCTGAGAAGCTAAAGAAGCAGCAGCAGAAAAACAGCAGCTCAACACACACACACTCGGTGGCAATAAGAACCGGGGACCGGCTTCCAAAGACTTTATAGAACCGAAGCTTAAAGAATGCGAAGATTTTTTTGCTGCTGCCCCAAAGAGCAAAAAGCTAAAAGCAAAAGAAAATAAAAAAAACCACAACAAAAACCCAAATGTACCATAAAACCAGAAAGAAAGAAAAGAAAGGGTAATTTGGGCGAACAGTGATGCCTCGGAAATAATAAACCCCATGTAAAAGCTAAAAGTAAAAGCCGAAAGCTATTAATTAGTTAATTAAATAGCTAAGGAGCATTTCCTTAATTGGATCATTGAGGAATTCCTCTTTAATAATTTTAATTAAATGGGCTTTCTTACATTCTTTAGGTAGTATATCTTATGATCGGACCCTTAAACCAAGTCTATTTTAAAAGTTATTAAACAAACCCCAAAGTAAGTCCCCAAAATAACCATCAAGCTAATGGATACTCTATACCCTGCCACAAAAACTGCTATCGAGATGGCTGCCAAAGGCAAACTCGGAATGATAATCAGACCCGGGAGTTGACGACGCCGACAACGATGATGATGGCGACCCCAGATTGCGACACACGACTTGGAGAGTATCTGGGTATCTGAAGATGTGGAAAAAGTAGCAGAGAAGCGTCCGCCGACCACCGACATTCTCCAATCCAATCGAGAAGTGGGAGAAACGCACGTTCCTCGCTTATTTAGCCATGCTCATTGGCGCAATCATACCGCGATGTAGCATTCAAATTGAGGCGCTAACAAGTTTCGCCGGTCGTGAATCACTGGGAGGTGGATTCCCACGCCGGTCTCTCCCATTCAGTTGTTATCAGCGCGGTAACAAGCAAGGCATTGTACTATCAGTGTCCCACATTTTGCGGATCCCCCGGCCAGAGAGGAGAGGAGCGCGCTCCTCGGTAATGGAACCATGGCAGACGACGACGACACTTCACGTTTGGCCGATAAGCAAATCGATGCGGAGTCCGTATTTTAAGCGCACGAAATGGGAATGGGAGCGGGAACGGGAACGGGAGCAGGAACGGGGTTGCCTTATCTCATCGCCTGCCATCCAAGGAATGTGCTGTCCGCTCTGGCAGTCTGCCCACTGTACATCTTATCTGCCCACTGTGCGCTTTATCTGCTGTTCTGTCTTTTACTCTCCACTCTTTGATGGGTTCTTTTTTTTTTTTATTTACCATTTTGCTGGCTTTGTTTTAAACTATTATTATACCCTAACATGGGTTTCAAAATATTATGTTTTTAATAGGTAATTAATAAAAGTATTTATACTGGAAGATCTTCTACAAATTCAAGACTTCTATTTGAGAGATAAAACCGTTTTGAAGTAAATTAGCGATGCGGCTCCATCCGTCTCCCTTAGTGGCTCTGCTGCAGATACGCTGGCCTGTGGCGGCTCACCTTGGTGACTCGTTGTTTTCGC
>VNJW01000653.1:0-11744 GCA_008042615.1 Drosophila auraria
ATTACAGCAAATTTTCAATCTTGCTACCCTGCTCTAGGACGGCTCAACTGTTCGAAACTCCTAGATATTTTAGAATACCTAACATCTGGCAGAGCCAAGTTTGGTGTGCGAAAATATTCGAATATAGCTAGATTTCGGTTTAAGTCTGGACTACAAACAAAAAATAGCATACTTTTGGTCAAACGGGTTTTAAGTTGCTACAGGCGCCGCACTATGGGGAATTTGACCACTTTTTCTGGCCAAAAGTCAGAAAATTAAAACAAATTTCAGTGTAACGCATTCACAATGCACTAATCTTCAGTGTTGCATAACAGAAATTTTCATAGAGGGCGCCACAACAAAAGAATCAGCTGGTAAACACAGCTTTTACATTTGCAAAGCACAGGCGTCTGTAATATTAACTTTTGTTTGCTAAGTTTAAGTGATCAGAAGTGAAGAACTAAACACTTTTACTAAAATTTTTGAAATGAATTCCAATCTGTGTGGCTTGTATTATGTGTTTGTAAACGTCATTTGTAGAAAAAAATCGTGTTGTTCCCTTAATAGAGCAAACATGCAAATAGCCTTGCAAATGCATATTTGGGATAAAGTCTCATGTTTCATAAGAGATTTAAAGTGAGTCCAGAAGAGTCCATCCACGATATGTATGATATGATATGAATGTTATTAAAAATACCACTTTTTCCGATTTTGCGAGAATTTTTAATTTTTAGGACATAACCTTTTGTATGGCAACGCTGTATTGCTTACCAGATGGGAAGCAGTTTTTGGTTAGATTGTTTCTATGAAAATTATAGGAAAACGTGATCCGATCTTGACAAAATTTTCTATATTCTGTTAAAAGAGTATAAATTTTAAGTGTACAAAATTTTATGCAGTTATCTTAAATTTTACCCGATGTCTCCTATGAAAGGTATAGGATATAGTTGTCTGATCCGGATAATTTCCATTCAGAATTTTCCTATATATATATAATTACGATTGGTGAAGTTTCATGTTGATATCTAATAAACTAAGCGAGTTATTAATTTTGGTTCAAAAAATCGGTCAAATTCCCCATAGTGCGCCGCTACAACTGTAAGTGTACTCTATTTAACTGAAAGGACATTTTACTATGCTTAAATCGAATATCTTTAAAAACAACGAAAATCGGCTATTTTGACGCGATCGTTCCTTTGGCAGCTATAAGATACAGTGGTCCGATTTGAAATTTAAAATGTATAGCTTTATATAAATTTAAAGACAAATTACTCAGTTTTAGTCCGATATCTTAAGAAACAACGATTTATTATGATTTATTTTTTTTTATATATTTTTTAATTCATTTTATTTATTAGAAACTATCAAAAAGCTGCTAATATATACACCTTAATCTAATTGTATACAATTAATATTTTACATTTATAAAAATGTGTCCTACTTATTTCCAAAAATATTGGCCGGAATTGTCCTGACGCTCTATCCGGAACACAAAAATGTATTTGGCTTAGCAGTGCAGCAGAATCATATTTTCCTTGAAGAAGTTTGTGCAGGAAAAGACCTCCGTGGCAAGTTCTCCGATCCAGGAGAGATGGAATGCTTAAGAGTCGCAGTCTCGCGGCGTACGGTGATAGTTAATGATGAAGGTCCAAGAATAGCCCACTCAGAGCAAACTGAGAAACTGTTTCTGCACTGACTCTAGTGGAGCTTGAAACCTGATATTGGAACAACATGAACAATACTAAAGTATGGGCCGGACTAGAGAAGAAAAAAGATGCTTGGTTACGTAGGGATCATAGAATTCCTTTGACCAACGTTTAACAAAAGCAAGTACATCCCTAGCTTTATTTACTGTTATGGTAATGTGCTCAGAAAAGTTTGGGTCATTACAAAATAATACTCCAAGATCGGTAAACTTATTCCAGTACGCTTGTTCCCAACGAGTAATTTGTAAGGAAAGGGTTTTTAAGATAAAATGACATGAAATTGCATTAAAATGGTTAAGGAACAGCATCCTAAGATTTAAACACAGCCTCACATCATCCGCGTACATAAGCACCTTAGAATTGTGAAAAATATTTGGAAGGTCGTTTATGAACAGACTGCCTTGGGGAACACCTAATGTAACAAAGACAACATTCGACAATGTGTTGTTGAATAAAACTCTCTGTGTTCGTTGAAGAAGGTATTTGGGAAGCCAATCTGATAAATTATATGGAAATCCTATCAATTCAAGTTTCCTAAGCAATAGCGAATGATTGACAGAGTCAAAGACCTTACTTAAATCGGTTAAGATATCATCCGACTTTGTTATTAAAACCGTCTTGTATAATTGAAATAAATTCCAGGAGATTGGTTGTCGTCGACCGACGCTTCATAAATTTATACTTAGAAGGGCTCATTATTGAAGAACATTGATGCTGCAGCTGAGAAGTTATTAGTTCAAATAAATGGGTATGGCACTGAGCTTCGAAATCCCTCGGTAGTTTGAAATATCCGTACTACTGCCCTTCTTATGGAGAGGAATGATAAACGATTCCTTCGACAAATCAGGGAAGAAGCATTTGTCGAAAGACATTTGAAAGAGTTTGGCCAATGGACCTGACAGGGCGCTGGCGCATTTATTGAGGAGACAACTAGGAATAAGATCGGGACCGGCAAAGAATGACGATTTCGTTTTCATTGGACACTGATAAATGTCGTCTTGGTGAATTATAGGCATGGCGATAGAATTTGGGTGAGGGAGCGAATACCGATAGGTGGACGAATTATAATTATGAGAGAAGTATATTGATAGCAAATAAATTAGATTTGTCTATATCATTAAAGCCTTTTTTATTATTATAATGATGAGATGAAGAAAACACAGAAGATTTTCGTTTTTAATTCACAAAAGCGAAGAATTGTTTAGGGTTGTCGAAAAACTCTCTTTTGCAACGGTTCGGGTAGTTATTGTAACATGTAGTGTTAGGAGCCAAAAATTCGGAACGAGCAATCAGATACCTGGAATGGTCCAGTTGAAGACCGGATCTTTGATACTTTTTGAACAACCTAGATTTGGTGTTCTTGAGATAAGATAACCTGCGCGAAAACCATTGAGGCTTCCTAGAGGGTTCCGGCACAGGAAAAGACGGAACATGCGCAATAATTGCTGAGTTCAGCAAGTCGTAAAACATCCCCAAAATGACTGGGGGACATCCTTCAGAGTCCATGAAAGACCAGTCAGCTTGAGAGAGAGCTGTGCTCATTTCAGTAAACACAGCTCTTCTGAAGCAGTGGAAAGTTCTGGTTTCGATTGTAGGTAAGAGCGTTTCAGGCAATATAGACTCTAAAAGAATCTCAAGAGTTGGATGATACTTGTCTTTCGGCAATGATAATGGTCGTATTCGTGACACTAAGCCATTAGCAAATTCGGATGCAAAAACCAGATCAAGAAATTTGTTGTTGCAATTACCCACTGAGTTAAGCTGAACCAATGACAAATCCAAAACACCCTGAACAAACTCGTGAGGAACGGAAGCGTTCTTGATCAGCGTTACCAGCCGAGTCGATTTAGCCATTTCCGTCTGTCCGTCTGTCTGTCCGTTTGGAACAATAGATCTCAGAGACTATAAGAGCTAGAATTACCAAATTTGGTGAGATCATTGGAATTTGTTGCACGCAGATCAAGTTTGTTTTAAAATTTGGCCACGCCCACTTCCGCCCTCAAAAATCATAAAAAACGTAAAATAAGCTATACTCGTTATTTTCGGGTTAAAGTTAATAGATACAATAAATGAATAGGTTTGAGCGGACATTTTCTGAAAATTTAAGTAAAATCGGATGATAAGCCTGGGAGATATTAGCAATAAGGTTAGAATTTTAAAACACCCCCCCTAAGACGCTGCTATTGCAAGCTGCGTAGTCTGTGGCCGTCTAGGTCGTAGGTTCAGGCCCCGACCGCGCCAATACTTTTTATTGTTTTTTTTTCTCTGTTTTTTTTTTGCATTTCTTCCTTTTTCCTTTGTTATTATACCCGGAGAACAACTCGGAAAAAAATTTTAGAATAAAAATACAAAAAGAAAATATTTTGGTTGTTTGTGGGATTGAGCTCTGACCAATTTTGCAAGCGCCATTTTCATACTAAGTATGCTTCAACAACTGTTAGCCTAATTTTGGCAGAACTGAAATAAAATTGCCAGCGATTGTCAACATCTAATGCCTCTACATTTGCTGCACGCAGATCACGTATATTTAAAATATGGCCACGCCCACCTCCGCCTCCGAAAAGCTATAAGCTATAGAATATTCGATTTAAAGTAAATACATATACTAAATAAATAGGACTGTGCGGTCGTTTTGTGAAAGTGTGTGTAAAATCGAATAATAAAATTGGGAGTTTTAAGGCAATAAAGTGTGAATTTGAAGATAGGGTCTACCAGACACCTTATGCTTCTCGTAAAGCTGCATATAACCGACCGGGTGGAAACGGCGCGCCGCGGCGCAGGCGAAATTTTATTACTTCTTTTTCAGATAATATTTTTAATGTTATTATTATAATTTTTTGTTATAAAAAATTCAATAAAAGAGAACAAAAATTATAATATAAGCCTAGTACTAAGATCAACGAAAACCGCTTACGGAATTTCGTGAGCGAAATTGCGATATATTTCGTTCGGGAACGAGTGTGACCGAAGAATACAAAGAAAATGGTCAGAATCGGTCAAGATCGGTCACACTGACTTGTATTTCCAGCTGTGTTTTGTAAACAGACTTTATAAATAAACTTTAAAAAGAGAAATTAATTTAACGAATTTGATTGGGCGTATTATAAATGTAATGTTCCGTAATGGAGTTGAAGGCAAATAATAGTGGCGCTACCGCCATCGCCGCCAATAAAAAAAATATGCAATAAAATTGTCAATAAAAACACAAAAAAAAGTTAACTTATGTACTAAATTGCATATAATATGGCTTGCCTTTTAGACTTTTATCAATTCCACATTATTCTCACGGCTGTCGAAGCGCTACAACCGAGCAGCGATTGCCCCCTCCCCCTTCCCCTGCATGCTGCTTACGAAATATATGCAATTGATATAATTCGCTTACGGAATCACAGCTGTTTATTAGTGTCTTTTGCCAACCGTTTTACCCGGTTCGCTCACGGAATTTCGTTCATCTTAGTACCCGACCAAACGAAATACCACAAAATTC
The DNA here is from genome assembly GCA_008042615.1 of Drosophila auraria. NCBI lineage: Eukaryota > Metazoa > Arthropoda > Insecta > Diptera > Drosophilidae > Drosophila > Drosophila auraria. The sequence continues at coordinate 5,173 of VNJW01000653.1, forward strand.
TTCTTCTTGCTCTTTTCGTTCTTTTTTTTTATATGAAGTTTTTCGTTTATGGATTTTTTTCGTTCATCTTAGTACTAGGCTATAAGCTAAATGAAAACAAGTGAGAAAGCTACAGTCGAGTGTGACCGACTGTGAGATACCCGGTACCCAAAGTATTGTGCATGAAATTAAATATCACATGGACATGGAAAAAACACAATGTTGACAAATGAAGCTGAGCAAATGAAGTTGATCAATGTTTAAAAAGGACAAATTCTGCAGCAGTACGCAGATGCATTACTGCGCCCGAAAGCACGCAACACTTTTTTTCGCTACTGCCTTTGTGGCTCAGAAGAAGAAAGAGAAGCATATACAAACTTTATTGTTTAATAACTTCCATGTTTATCATCCGATTTTACTCAAATTATCAGAAAACGTCCGCAAATGCCTACTTATTTATTTTATTTATTTACTTTAAGCCAAACATTACGACTATACCTTATATAACGTTTTTTACAATTTTCGAGGGCGGAAGTGGGCGTGGCCAAATTCTAAAACAAACTTGATCTGCGTGCAACAGATTCCAATGCTGTCACCAAATTTGGAAGCTCAAGCTCTTATAGTCTCTGAGATCTGTTGTGTGATCACACGGACGGACAGACGGACAGACGGACATGGCTAAATCGACTCGGCTTGTGATGCTGATCAAGGATATATAAACTTTATGGGGTCGGAGACGCCTTCTTCTGCCTGTTACATACATTCTCTGTTGGCACTAACTTATAACTCCCTTTTACGCTATGGGTACCGGGTATATAAAATGAAAAAAAAAAATGTAATAATAATAATTTTGGTTTTCGTTCGAACTGAACAGGGGCCGATCTTGCAAATCTTACAACTTATCGTTTGCTTATCGGCCCTTGCCGATACTGTATTTGAACACTAACCATACAACATATAGACTACTCATTTCATACAACGAAAATGGACACAAAAATTTCTTAGCGACAGGCCCCAGGCCTGTGAGCGGCGGGCCCCGTCGCTTTCTCGCGGCTCTCTCTCTCTCTTCGCTCTCTCACTCTTATGCCGCACACTGATTGCGAGAGTTCGCTCGTTCAGTCGCAGGGTGGCGCATCTTCAAGAAGGTTGCTCTGCGCTTGAATTCTTCGTTATATGTATGCGTGTTCATGCATTCACGTACACGGGTGCATGTGTGCGATCATTTCATTTCGGCCCAGCAAGAATATTTGGTCTTTTGCTACTTTTCATTCTAGGTACCCTAACAATATGGGCATATTCACTATTGGGTTAATGGTAAAAATAAGAATGTTGTATGTTAAAATATATTTCTTAATGTTTCAGCATACATTTCATATTTGTTTACAAATTCAAATCAGTGGCAGCAGTGAAATGTTTTGCATATATGTATGTATTCGAATGAATAAAAATCCATCTACTGAGATAGGAACAGGGCATATTGCAGTCGGTGTCACTTAAAACACCGACTGCTCTTATGCGGTTGAGAAATCAAGTCCGCTGTTATTGTTGTTATGCGAGCGTATGGTGCCTGCATAACCTACCGACGATTGCTTTTTAGGGGAGCGGGCATTTTTTGTTTACATTTTTTAGGACACTTGTTTTGAAAGTTATGTTTAATGATCTTGGGTTGATTTTTTTTTCTTTATGATTCGAAGTGTAATTTTAATTGTTTTTTGCCTTTGCTATTTGGTTTATTCTTGTTATTTAATGATCTAGTTGTATATATTTTTATGTATGTTTGTTTTTTTTTAATATTTTCTTTATTTAAAAGTCGCCGCTCGAATTAGTTACCGATAAATATACACACATATACATATATACACCTCTGTTAAACAGTAGTTTTTAGACTTTTTCAAAACTTAAACAAATTAATTTAGATTAAATTTCTAAAATACTTTTTATATTTTTGTAAAGGTAAATGGATCAATATACAAATCTTCATTTTTTATTTAAATAATATTTTAAGGAAATTAATTTAATAATTTTAATTGTTCCAATATTTGTTAATGTTAAAACCACGAGGAGGCCATTGCAAGTGCAATGGAGTCTTTAATGAAGATTTACGAGTCGACTTGAGATTCCAAAATGCTTTGAAAATCTCCTTGTTCCCCACCTACCTAATAATTCCACCTATACATACAAAAAAAAAATGAGACATTTTATAGGAAACTTATTACTGTTTGAGTATTTTTAGTTTTCTTGCAATCGCTGTTGATACAGCTTGTCCTTTCGTATACATTTTTTCTGTCAGCCATTTACTGTTTTTCCTCAGTAAAATTAAAATAATTCCATCTAGCATTTTCATCCTGTGTTCATAACAGGAATGGGTAACCGAAAACCAATTTGAATAAATGCTAGACTTTTCAGTGGCGAGTATACAGGACTGTTTAATTTTTTCCTTTACTCTTTTCATGTAAAGACTTTTGTCAAATATTTTTTTAAAAATATTGTAATGCATAAAAAGAAATAGTAATCTGATGGAGCTTTCAGCTTCAAACTTTTATCAGCGCAGTCATAATTTTTTTTATAATAAAATGTTCTGTGGAGCATTGTGCTTCTATATTTGTTTTTAATAGATCAGACCACATTTCGCAATCTTTTTTTTTTCAGAATTTTAAGCAATATATAGCCTGCAAAATATCGCAAGGCATTGCTATCAAATTCGTTTCCAGTTCCAATATCAAAAATATGCTCAGTTTCCGTCTCTTCATCTGAGAACATATCGAAATCATTGCAAATTGTTTTTAAGCTTCAGTCCTGGATAACATTTATTAAAATTGTTTCATCATCTGGGCCGCAAATACCAGATACTGATGTGGATGTTAATATTTTCATTGATAGCATTTTGGACATTATGATGTTAAATTCATACATCGTTGGATTATTATTTGTTCCTCCGTGAGCCCTTATTAAATAAAATAGGTTTTCTAAGGGGTCTTGATTAAATTTCGCGGTTGATATATAAAATATTTTCGAGCTCCACACATTTTCAGCTAGTGCAAGTACAGATGACATGCTCAAAATCATTCCGTCAATGCAATGCACTGCTTGTGGATATTTAAATTCTCCAAAATACTTCCTCATTTCAACGAGGTATTTGTGCACGTTATTATTATTCTGCATTGCACATCTATATGGATTTCTTTCATATAAAACATGGCTATTGAGGCAATCAAAGAGCTTATTTATTTTTTCCATTTCACAAGTCCGCCAGAATCAATCACTGTTCGTATTGCGGCCGCAACAGTGTGGCTAAATATTAAATAACAATTAAAATTACACTGCGAATCATAAAGAAAAAAAATCAACCCAAGATCATTTAACATAACTTTCAAAACAAGTGTCCTAAAAAATGTAAACAAAACAAAGCCAATCAGCTGTTTTCGTTTCTGCCCGCTCCGCTAAGAAATTTTAACTTCTACGAATTTCTATAAACTTCGAGATATAGTCGTTTTTTATAGTTCTAGAATTACGGTTTTAATTTCATTAAGATCGGACAACTATATCATATAGCTGCCATAGAAACAATCGGTCGATTTATATAAAAATGTAAAATTCTACATGTAAAATGTAAAATTTACAAAATTTACATAATTTGATATTTTATCAATATTACCAAAATGGATAGATTTTCAGTGATCCAATTGCAAACTGCAAGGGTATACAAATTTCGGTTTTACGAAGTTAGCTTTCTTTCTTTTTTTTTTTTAAATCAACCTTTGTTGCCTATGTTTACAATTCAATGTTTCTGACAGTTATGGCTCACGTATTTATTAACAGTACTCCTACTTCCATTTGCCTGCCTTCAATCATAAATGTGATTTGAGTTGCTGGTAATAATTAAAGTGTCAACAGATCTTTGTGAACGACCATTTAAAGTACATAACAAAAAATAATTTTCTAAAATAATGACAGCTCCAGTACAAAAAACATTCAACCATAAAAAGGTTTGTAATATCTTAAAGAAGACAAACGGACGTATTCACGAACGGAATTATATTATATTTCGCCATCTTAAATGGGTACAATAAATTGGACTGCAGATTACTAAGAAAGCTGAGAATGCTGCATACATACTGTTAGCAGAATTTTTAATGACGTGCATTAGGAGCTTGTTAAGCTCTTTAGAGACTTAAAGTTTAAAGCAGTTCCGGTCTGGCTATTATAAGCAGATTAACAAATTTATTATCTTTTTGGTTCAAATAAAGCAACCTGAGCAAGTCACAGCCATCCCCACTTCGAAACTTTGTATCTGGTATTGACGTTTAACACGCTTACATATAAAACGTTATGTGTAGCGATGCCTTACAGAGAATCTAATTAAAACAGTTTCGCAGATATACATAGATACATGGGTAACTACTTTCCGGAAATGTGCGCTAAAACTTGATGAGATTAAATAAAAGGTCAAAAGGAATTACAACGTTCCAGTTAAATTGAAATTAATCATTGAAAGAAGTCTCTAGAAATAAAAAATCTGAATATAAAAATATATAACTCACATAGAACAAAAAACAAAAAACATTATAAGTATTAGACCAATACTTGCAAGCTCGCAGAAACAATTTTTTGTATATGCTATACGAGCACGGAACTCTTTGCCACGTTTTCTAAATAACACATCATACTGGCACATCACAATTTAGCGAAAAACTAATTCAACACCTTAACACACACACCTAAAATCAAAAAGAATATAAATTTAAGTAAATATTAAAAGCCTTCAGTAATAAGAACTAATTAAAATTAAAAGTGAAAACTTATGTAATAGAAATTGTAATAGTATCTGAAATGCAATTGTAAAAATTTAATGTCAAAAGTGACTAGCGCAGAAAATAATATGTATTATACTTGTGACGCTAGGATATAGAAAAAATAAACTAAACTAAACTAAATTAACCATTTTCTTATTTAACTATGATTTTAAATGACAAAAAAGACCATTTACTATGTTGAATATCTTTAAAAACAACGAAAATCGAAACAACGAAAAATATGGCAGTCTTAATATATAATAAAATTAAAATACAAAAAACGAATATGGGCTAATTCGATCCGATCGTTCCTATGGCAGCTGTAAGATATAAAGGTTCGCGTTAGATAAAATTTAAAATATATGGCTTTAATTGAATTAAAGGACCATTTATTTAATTTGAAACCGATATTTTAAAAAACGAAAATGCGACCATTTGGCCCGATCGTTTCTATGGCAGCTATAAGATATAGTGGTCCGATTCCGACATATATACTAATGGGAATAGAAATAAGACTTTCTGCGAAGTTTTATTCAGATAGCTCAAAAACTCAGAGACAAGTCTGCGTAGAAACGGACAGGCGGACATGGCTAAATCGACTCGGCTGGTGATGCTAAAGAAGAATATATATACTATATTATATATATAGCTTATGGACAAAATTATAATACCCTGCAAGGGTATACAATTCTTATAAAAATTTGCAAACTTCGAAAGTTTTTAAATTTTACCAAAATAGATACATTTTTAATGAATCAATTGCAGACTGCAAGGGTATACCAACTTAGACTTAAAGAAGTTGACTTCCTTTCTTGTTATATATGGCTTTAATTATGACACACACATTTAAAATTTTGGCAGGAATGATTGTTCGACTATTTTGGATTTAGATTTTTAAATTATTTAATAGTGTAGCAGGATGGCATACTTATATACTTACTTACATGCTTATATAGTTACTTACCTACTTATTTATTTACTTATAATTACTAATTATCTGTAGTTACTTAATACATAGACTAAATTATTAGTTAAGATAAATATAAGCACATTGTGCAATACTATAATGTTGAGATAACAGAGCTCTAAAGTTAAGTCGCTCTCTTGACTCTCTCTCTCTCCCTCTCATCGCTGTCGGGACAGAAACGGGGGTTGATGCAAATTGCAGAGAGAGCGAGCTGTCAGTCGAACGCAATCAGTAATTAAGAATATCAGTAAAATAAGAAGTGAAATAATAACGAGAAAGAAAGCTAACTTCGGTAAACCGAAGCTTGTATACTCTTGCAGACTGCAATTGGATCATTGAAAATCGATCAATTTTGGTAATGTAAAAAAAAAATGTCAGATTATGTAAATTTTGTAAATTTTACATTTTACATGTAGAATTTTACATTTTCACATAAATCGACCGATCCCTTCTATGGCAGCTATATGATATAGTCGTCCGATCTTAATGAAATTAAAACCGTAATTCTAGAACTATAAAAAACGACTATATCTCGAAGTTTTTAGAAATTCGTTGAAAAACAGAGAAGTTAAAATTTTTTTTACATTAATTTTGCCATCATTCCTATGGCAGCTATAGGATATAGTGGTCCGATTTCGGCCGTTCCGACATATATACTGCGTGCTAAAGAAATAAGACTATGCTGAAAATTTCAGCCCGATAGCTGAGAGACTAGTTCGCGTAGAAACCGACAGACAGACAGACGGACAGACAGACGTACAGACAGACAGACGGACATGGCTAGATCGACTCGGCTGGTGATGCTGATCAAGAATATATATACTTTATGGGGT
>VNJW01000658.1:0-22228 GCA_008042615.1 Drosophila auraria
TACCCCTTTTTGGCGTGTCCTTTGGCTCGCCGCCCGCAGTCCTCTCAGGCGCCGGGGATGGGGCAAGGACCGGGGATCTTCGGAGCAGGTTGCTCTTTCTGAAGGGAGCTGCGTCCGCATTGCGCTGCTCCTTCGCTTCACCTTGGCTTGGTGCGTAACCTAACGTGGCGGCCAAGTCAGCCACCGCCACGACAGGGTGTTGGAGAATGTTAGGTAGGGCCTCCAGAATCCGTGCCCTAACCGTGGGATTTCCCACGGGTGGAATTCCACTTTCGTGGCTGCCACCTGGAGTAGTTTCGTTATTATCTGACATTCCTTTCCAGTTGCATTGTCACCCAATGCTCGGTTGCATTTTATACCTCCTGCCAGGTGCGGTAGCTGCCGGCCAATATGGCTCAGACGCAGACCACGCAGCCGCCCACTGTGGGCAGACGCTGCGTGGGTTTAATCCTGTTTTCCGGGAGCTTCGGGTCGTGATTGGGTCGAATCGGGACGACACGGAGCCTCCCACGTTGGCCGAGTATTTCCCTTCGACTAAATGCGATGGGGGATATACCGCCCCGCCTCGGTCGCCAGAGCCCCATTTCAGGTGTACCGCCGACACGGCGGGGATGGCAATCGGTCAGATCCGTGACCTTTACCACCCGTTGGCTCCATGTGCGTGCCTCGATACCGACGCGCGCCACGAAATTCCGACTCCTTGCCAAGGAGCGAGAGCAGCAGCCCGGAAATGTATGCTACGGTTTTACGGCGATCGGTGGCCGAGTCTTGTAGCATGTAGCAGTTGACAGGCAGCAGATTCTACACCCGTAGGGACGTAACGCTGCAGCGTTGCCAGACTCCCGCAGAGCACTCGTTACCGAGCACTGGCCAACAGCTGATCGTGCGATCAGCTGGCATGACCGGCATAATGCATGCGGGCCTCCACATTTGCAGCACAAAGAGAGTGCGGAAGCAAAAAGAGAAAGTAGAAGAGATTGTTTTGGGGATAGAATGTCCCCCTCTTACCCCTGACCTGCGACCCTCTCTCCGGATCGGTGGAACAAGGCGCTCCTCCCGCGGGCTGCCGGGATAGGATCTCGACGGGTAAGCCCTCTTGCCAACTTCGAGTTGCCTTCTGACCACTTTTCGTCCTAGGGGGTTCAGCCACACGCGAGTTACAGCCGAAACACCCGCGCGGGCGTCCGTACACATTGACCGCACTTTTCACCTCCATGTGTTATAATATGTGATTCTATGTATGTGTATCTATGTTTAAATGTAAGAAAAATTCGTATGTACCCTGCAGTACCAGTTGTCATCAATAGACATGAAATGTTGATGAACCATCGATGAAATGTTGATGAATCATCGATGAAATGTTGATGAATCATCGATGAAATGTTGATGAATCATCGATGAAATGTTGATGAATTTGTCACTGATGACAGCCTAGGACATGCCCATGCTTCGCACACAAGCGCAACGCTTCCATTGTGTGAGTTTGGACACTACTGCACCTGTGTATAACGAACCACACTCGGCGACAGCGAGCATAACGGTTCTTTCTAAAGCTACAAAACACACTTGACAACAGCGGCGCAAGGCTGTCGTCGCGTCAAAACAGTTCTTCTCAAAACTACAAAAACACAACAACCAATCACAATGCAATTATAGGCTGATGCAACATTACCATAGTGACGAAATTACTACACTGATGAAAAACTCGAAAGGATACCCATACTCTCTCACACACGCATCCAACACCATGGTACAATACAATACACACCAAATGCTCTCCGACATACACATATACGGTCATTGCACACAGTAGTTTGAGATGATTTTTGATTTCTTTTTTATTTATGTTGGTTCCTTTTAATGAGTTGCTGTGTATGGATGATCCCGGTGCCTTATCAGCGGTGTATGTACACATATACGGTCGCTTGCGTGGCAATTAGAATTTGATTTTGTTTGTTTTGCTTATTTTATTTGCATATTTTTGTGTGCGGATATGTATGCACATTTTTGTAGTCACCCCCTTTTGTAAACTGTTGGTTGCGTTGCTTGTTGTGCCTTCCTTTTTGAACTCCCATTTGCACTTGCACCTGTTGCTGTCACCTGTTCACTCACCTCACCCTAAAAGGACGTTAGAACGATAAGCGTAGTGGGCATGGTTAATCACCTGTTCGTAGTCCGGCTGCGCCAGTTACAGTCTTGGGTCCGAGAGAGCAGAGGAGGCATCCTGCGAGTATGACTTTAGAATATGCTGGAAAGGAGCTTGTAAATAAATCGACTGTATTGCTTGGAGTACCAAATGAGAATGAGGATGATATTTAATACAAATGTATGTGTGTCTATCAATGAACAAGGATGTGTGCGTTCGTCAGAGTTCTTCCATGCTGGCGATTTTTGTTGTTGCAGTTGCCAAGTTTGCGTTGTATGCTGGAGGTACGTTCATGCCGGGGAGATGGGGCATGTTAACTCGCGCTCTATCTCTCTCTCTCTCTCTCTCTCTCTCTCTCTCTCTCTCTCTCTCTCTCTCTCAGAAACTTTATTGTTTACTAACTTCTATGTTTATCATCCGATTTTACTCAAATTTTCAGAACACGTCCATGATTGCCTACTTATTAAGCCTATCTATTTACTTTACGCCAAAAATCACGCATATGGTTATATACGGTTTTTTATGATTTCGGGGGGCGGAAGTGGGCGTGGCCAAATTTTAAAACAAACTTGATCTGCATGCAACAGATTCCAATGTTGTCACCAAATTTGGTAACACTTGCTCTTATAGTCTCTGAGATCTGTTGTTTCACACGGACGGACGGACGGACAGACGGACGGACGGACATGGCTAAATTGACTTGGCTGGTGATGCTGATCAAGAATATATATACTTTATGGGGTCTGAGATGCCTCCTTCACTGCGTTGCAACTATCATGGCAAAATTATAATACCCTCTGCAAGGGTATAAAAATATCCATGGCACTCACCATGTCAGTGCACATGTAGAGATCGGACCAATCAAATTCAGATATAAAATTATTCAGCTGTCGAAAATCCGCCTTACGAAAGCAGTGGACTTTCTTATATGGCCGATCAGACTTATTCTCCATAGCAGTCCCAATATCGATAGTCACATCGAAAGAAGGCTGGTATGGATCTTCGGGTAGCGTCAAGGGCGGGACCCTAACTAAACTGACTCTTGCCGGATCAGAGACAAAGCAGATATCTAGCAAGCGATCTAAGAAATTTCGTACATGGTTGACTTGAGACAGCGAAATGTCAAAGAAGCCATCAATAAAGTCGTAACGTGCTGTAGTCAAAAGGGTATTTAAGGATTCATTTGTGGACCAAATTGCCCCAGGAATGTTAAAATCCCCTAGAACTATTAAATGGTCCCTATCCGAAAGTCTATTGGAGACCGCCTGAATAGCGGAAAAGTGGTTCCAATAAGTAGGAAGTTCCGACAAGGAAGGAATGTAGGAACATGTAATAAAAGTAAAACAACCATTAAATGATAGTTTCACGCAGAGGAATTCAACATCGCTGCATTCCTCGAAAGATAATAATTCAGAAGTGAGGTTGGAGTCAACCGCAATGAGGACACCGCCCCCTCGCCTGGAAGGCCGATCTAGCCTGAACGTTGTGTAAACAGCTGAAAAAACTTAGGAGCTTAGAATCTCCGGCATTAACCAGGTTTCTGTGAGCACAATCACCTGTGACGCAAATGAAAGACTATCAGAATACAATTTGGGAAGCTTACTACGTAAGCCTCTTGCATTCTGATAGGAAAGAAGAAGGGAATTGGTTAGTTTTTTGGAGCTGGCACAGTGGTTTTGTCCGGCCTGGGTAGACTAATTCCTACAGGCCGTCTTTTCCTTTTCTTGGTTTCGTACTCCTTAACAACAACATACTGAGGCCAGAAATCGGCAGAGCATATTGTGTTAAAGAGTTCGTCAGGGACATTTATTTTGAAAGATGAAATATCCCCAGCATAAGAAAATTTAAATTGTTCCACCTTAATTTTATCGAACTAGGTTCTGTCTCGGATAAGGACAGTAACATCTTCAGATCTTTGAGATGGGTGAAGCCGAGAGACAAATATCTGCCTCGTTGGTGGTACTGCAATAAGGGCTTTTGGCAACACAGGCTGGTTGGCTGTATTACCAATTTCGGCCGGTAATCCAGGCCTGTCACCCTGCAGAGCATTCGGGACGGGGATCTGAGGGGTCGTTAATTTTGATTTTGACCCACAGCTGACTCAACTGAAATCACTGGAGCTGCAGTCCCTGTCGCGGAGGCCGAATTTTTTCTCGCACCCGACCTCAATATCATATCATGTTGGTCAACTCTCAAAAGGGACAAATGTTGCTAGGAACATGTTGAGCAACATACACGTGCGCTCTCTCTCTCTCTCTCAAGAAGTTTACCCAGAAAGTTTATTGTTTAATAACTTCTATGTTTATCATCGGATTTTACTCAAATTTTCAGAACACGTACACAATTGCCTACCTCGAAGGACTATTTATTTACTTTAAGCCAAGAATTACAGCTATAGCTTATATACAGTTTTTTATTATTTTCGGGGGCGAAAGTGGGCGTGGCCAAATTTTAAACTTGGTCTGCGTGCAACAGATTCCAATGTTGTCACCAAATTTGGTAACTCTATCTCTTATAGTCTCTGAGATCTGTTGTTTCACACGGACGGGCAGACGGACAGACGGACAGACGGACAGACGGACAGACGGACAGACGGACAGACGGACATGACTAGATCGTCTCGGCTAGATGCTGATCAAGAATATATATATTTTATAGGCTCGGAGATTTCTCCTTCTGCCTGTTACATACATTCTCGGTTGGCACTAACTTATAATACCCTTGTACCCTATGGGTACCGGGTATAAAAATTAAGGATATGCTAATGGCTTCTTCTCTGCTCGTCCCTGACCAGTGGTCGCCTACTGGGATTCTTTTCTTAGTTGGCTGCCCAACAAAATGGTGCTTCGAGGAGTGGCAACGGGAATGGAAATGACCCGGGAGGATTGGGCAAGCAGCCACTATTGGGTTCCGTGGAGAGCTCATGGAGAGAGTGGTCAGTCCCAAGGATCCGCGCGCGGCGGCATAAGCGCCAAGTTTGTGGCAGCAGCAGTCGTGGACGTGGATGTGCCCAACGATGCGGCACGTCGCAGGTGTTCTACGACTACAATGCGGAGAGATCCACCAGCAGCCAACAGGACGAGGAGGGGAAGGAGCTGACGGAAGAGGCCGGACATACAAAGATGTCCTTCGGTCAGCACTCCCTAGCGGGATCTCCAGCAGTGGCAGCAGCTGCAGGGCCAGGAGCAGCTCGGCGGCATCTGGAGCTGGGCCCGCTACCTTAAAAATCATAATTTAAGAAAATAAATAAATCATTTTTTCATTTTGCAGATATTTGTGAGTACGCGGCTTGGCGGCGTTTAGTTTAAAGAGAGAGAGAGAGAGAGAGAGAGAGAGAGAGAGAGAGCTGTTTTTGTGTATTAATAACAATATTAATTGCAAATTAGTTTTGTGCAGCGATTTCCTTATCTGCATTTTTGCATTCCCCTTTTTGCTTTATCCGTTCCGCTGAAATTACAGCTCGACGGCTTAAGCCCCCTAACTCTCGCTCTCTTGCTCTCTCTTAGTGGACGTAACTACTCTTATTTTCTCTTTACTTCTGACTGGTACAGTGGTAAGTCACTATAATGCCTCCTAGTGTTGTCTGTGTAATGAAAACATGCAAGAAAGTAATTTCTGCAGAGGACCCTATTATTGGCTGCTGCCTGTGTGACAATATTGTGCACGCCAAGTGCGTTGATTTCACAGGCCGCATGGCTTATAATATTACTAAAAACATTCGATTGCGTTACTGCTGTGAAGCTTGTCGCGATGATAAAAGGGAAATGATGGCATTCATGCGGCAAACCAAAAATGGTTTTAGGGAGCTTCTTATTAGTTTTCGTAAAACTAATGAGGTGCTCCTGGCGCTGGACTCACAGTTTAATGGCCTTAAGCTATTAAATGAGTCCCCTAAGCGCAAGAAAACCACGGTTGGCACACCGCATTTGGGCGCATCCCAACAACTCGATACGAGTTCTCAACAGCTGACTCCCTAGGCACAGCAACCGACTCCAATATATCTAACTCCAATGATATTAAGATCGGGGGCGAGAAAAGATTCGGCCTCCAAATGTGCCGCGGGAGGGGCAGCGCCTCCAATTATATCTGTCGTGTCCGCTGAGGGATCACAATCAATGACCTCACAGAACCCCACACAGAAAACTCCCCAGGGTATCAAGCCTGGAATACCGGCCGATATTGGTATTACAAATGTAGTACCGAAAGCCCTAATAGCTATTCCACCTGCGAAACAGATATTTGTTTCGCGGCTTTCCCCTAATCAAACATCTGAGGATGTTAGTACCTATATCCTAGGTCGCACTAAAGCCGATGAATCCAAGATTAAGGTGGAAAAATTCAAATTTTCTTATGCTGGGGATATTTCATCTTTCAAAATAAATGTCACTGACGAACTTATTAACATAATAAGCTCTGCTGCCTTCTGGCCTAAGTATGTTGTTGTTAAGGAGTACGAAGCTAAGAAAAAGAGAGTCTTTCATTTCCATCCCAGGTGATTGTGCTCACAGAAAGGAATTCAACATCGTTGCATTCTAAGCTAATAATTCAGACGTGAGGTTGGAGAATTTGTTAGTTTTTTTGGAGTGGACGTAGTAACAGTGCTTTTGTCCGGAATGGGTAGACTAATTCCTACAGGCCTCCTCTATTTTTTTAGATTCGTACTCCTTAACAACAACATACTGAGGCCAGAAATCGGCAGAGCATATTGTGTTAAAGAGTTCGTCAGGGGCATTTATTTTGAAAGATGAAATATCCCTAGCATAAGAAATTTAAAATTGTTCCACCTTAATTTTATCGGACTTGGTTCTGTCTCGGATAAAGACAGTAACATCTTCAGATGTTTGAGATGGGAGAAGCCGAGAGACAAATATCTGCCTCGTTGGTGGTACTGCAATAAGGGCTTTGGCAACACAGACTGGTTGGCTGTATTACCAATTTCGGCCGGTAATCCACGCCTGTTACCCTGGGGAGCATTCGGGTCGGGGATCTGAGGGGCCGTTAATTTTGATTTTGACCCGCCAGCGGACTCAACATACAACACTGGAGCTGCGGTCCCTGTCACGGCTTATTTGGAGGTCGAATCTTTTCTTGCACCCGACCTCAATATCATAGGAGTTAGATATATTGGGGTCGGGGGCTGTGCCGAGGGAGTCAGCTGTTGAGATCCTGCGTCGAGTTGCAGGGCAACGGCCAAATGCGGTGAGCAAACTGTGGTTTTCTTGCGCTTTGGGGACTCGTTCAACAGCTTTAGGCCATTAAACTTGGAGTCCAGCACCATGAGGACCTCATTAGTTTTACAAAAACTAACAAGTAGCTCCTTGAAACCATTTTTGGTTTGCCGCATGAATGCTATCATTTCCCTTTCAACATCGCGACAAGCTTCACAGCAGTAGCGGAATCCAAGGTTATTAGTAATATTATCTGCCATCCGGCCTGTGCAATCAATGCACTTGGCGTGCACGATATTGTCACACAGCCAGCAGCTAATACTAGGGTCCTCTGCAGAAATTGCTTTCTTGCAGGTTTTAATTACACAGACAACACTAGAAAACAATATAGTGACTTACCACTGTACCAGTCAGAAGTTAAGAGAAAATAAGAGTAGTTACGTGCACTAAGAGAGAGCAAGAGAGCGAGAGTTAGAGATCTTAAGCCGTCAAGCTGTAAAATCGGCGTAACGGATAAAGCACAAAGAGGAATGCAAAAATGCAGATAAGCGAATCGCAGCACAAAACTAATTTGCAATTAATATTGTTATCAATAAACAAAAACAGCTGCATGCACACTCGAAGTGAAACGGTGATTTATTATTGACACAAGATAGAAGATTTAACTAAAACCCCGCTGGTTTATAGCAAGGAATTAACACAAATACGAGGCGCAAAGCACAAACACGACCGTTCACTTTGAAAGAGAAAACGATAAAAAATGACATGGACTAGTTAGCGAGTGACTTTCTTAAAACGTTGTTTTGAAAACGGCGACTGTTGGCCAAGCGTTTTGCAGACGCCTCTTTTCCAGGACAAGCTGTTTAATTTGTTAATTAGTTTTAAATTAGTTGGGTTGTACGTCCTGTCCTTGTGTTGTTGAAATAGTGGCAGTGAGTACGTCTTCAAGAGCATCAGTAGAGCAGTCGATATCCGCTTCGATGTTGAGCTACGGGGTTAGTTCAATGTGGGAACTTACATATTTCTTATATTTAAGCTAGTTCTGTGGGCTTTTAACAAGAGTTATTAGCACTGGCGAAAGGTCTGATGAAAGATCCGAAAGCGCTTTGGCACTTATTATGTTTCGTGATAAACGTACGCCCGCTGGAACAAAACGAGTAATTACAAAATAAATTTTTTTTTTTTTTATTTGTCAAACTTTTTTTTTAATTAAAAACAATAAAAGTAAGCACAAAAAAATTTCAAAACGGTAAAAAAAATGTTCTTTGTAAAATAAACGTGATTTTTCTATGATATTTACAAATTTTGACTTTGATAAATCATAAGAAATTTAAAAAAAAATTTTAAAAATTTTTAAAAGACGTTTTTAATAGGTTGAACAATTATCTATCAATTGCCATTTAAATTACTCAATTATCGTACTTGCTTCAAAAGTTATGCAAAAACTCAAATGACCCCACTGTGCGACGTAACAAACAATTATTAAATACGGGGGTGTGCTTGGATTTATTAAACGGTGGTCGAAGGAATTCGATGACCCCTACGTCACGAAGAATTTATACACTTCGTTAGTTCGTCCTATTTTAGAATATGGATCTTGCGTTTGGAGTCCCCAGTGGGATGTCCACAGCAAACGCATTAAGTCAGTTCAAAAGAACTTTTTACTTCTCGCTCTTCGTGGCTGGGATGCAAACCTTAGGTTGCCCTCTTATTCTAGTAGACTTCTCCTAATTAACCTACCTTCCTTAGCAAACCGTAGAACGATGTTAGGCATTGTCTTTATGTATAATATGATCCGTGGAAAGCAGCGATCTATTGGGTCAGTTCAATTTCCACGTACCATGTAGATCCACAAGATCCTATCTGCCTTTAGTTTTGCACCACTGCAGAACATCGTATGAAATGCATAAACCCTTTAGAGTATTATTTGCAAATTATAATGATTTGTAAAAAATTACCTCATCTGTATATAGCCTTCCTAAACTAAAAACATTAGTCTTAACAAACTTAGTACACATGCAAAATAGCAATCAAGCTACCTGATAGTAGTTACCTGATCACTCACCTCACCCTAAAAGGAAGTTAGAACGATAAGCGTAGTGGGCATGGTTAATTCTTGTTCGTAGTCAGGCTGCGCCAGTTACAGTCTTGTGTCCGAGGGAGCAGTGGAGGCCTCCGAGTATGACTTTAGAATATCCTGGAATTGGAGCTTGCAAATAAATCGACTGTATTGCTTGAAGTACAAAATGAGAATGAGGATGACATTTATTACAAATGTATGTGTATCTATCAATGTTCAAGAATGTGTGTGTTCATCAGAGTTCTTGCATGTTGGCGATTTTTGTTGTTGAGTTGCCAAGTCTGCGTTGTATGCTGGAGGTACGTTCATGCCGGAAAGATAAGGCATGTTACTCGCGTAGCTAAGCTTATTGTGTTGGGGTAGGTCTGGTCAGGTTTCCCTGACCCTCCTGTCAGACTCTGCTGTAAAAACGCTGACTCGGTTGAATGATACGGTGATGCGGTGTCATGAAATCGCGCTTGCCACCTGGTTCATCTGCGCTTCCGATAAAAATCAGGTGTAAGAAAGGTAGGTATGAAAAGGAGATGTACATTCTTTCCCGGAGTCTTGTTCTCTCCTACCTGAAGAAGCAATCTTACCTGGCTTTCTGTCAAAATCGTTTTCTCGTCCGAACGATGCTCCTCCGCTTATTTATTTGTTAAGCAATTATCTTTATCTTTATCTTCTATATATATGAAAGAAAGTCGTGTTAGTTACACCACTTATAACTCAAGAGCGGCTGTACCGATATGGCTGAAAATTAGTGGGTTGGAAGCTTAAGGCCAGGAAAGGGACATAGAATACTTTTTATCCATAATATAGTGGAGGATCACTTTATGTTTGAAGTGGGCATTTCTACGACTGTCAAACAAATACATAAAATTCACCTCTCAATATAAACATTTTGTTACAAGTAGATCGAATATTCAGGGCCGGTCGTCTAAGGTCATTGAGAAAGAAGGCAGCCCTTCACAGGTCGTACGTTTTATTTATTTATTTTATTTGCATTTTCGAAACAATGATATTGATATTCGATGGGTCGTTCACAATAGTCCGCCCACATTAGTAGCTTTAGCGATCAAGCCACTTTCGGCATACACCTAATGAAGTGAAAAATATCTGTATGGACCTTATATCTGCAGCTCTGAAGCGGTATGGAGGATTTTATCGTTCGAAGTGGACAGTCGGGTTCAGATTTATCATTAAGGTATTTTTAGTCATCATAAAAGCGACTTAGTACGTTACTTATTCTGCTACTCTATGGAAGAAATTTCAAGAAAAGATGGACAGTGATATTTTGATTCAGCGACGATAGAAATTAGCTCCTATTGTACCCGTGCAAAGCCGGGAAGGGTCTCTAGTACATATATATTAGCAGACATTTTGTATAAGCTTGGAAAGGAATTCAACGACGTTACGGTAATACGTTTAGTCGGAACACTTACAGGATATTAAGTAGGACAGGTCATTGTAGTTATCACAAAGCACGCGGAATGCAGAATTACGGGAGTAGTCAGTCCTGCACACCGGCAGTGATAACGGGCGAAAGTTCGGTAAAGGTCTCCATGGTACATTCCAGTGGATAGAATTTAGGAGCGCTGTAGAGCTCCGTTGATCAGTTTATGCAGGAAGATGACACCGGCATCCACAAGATAGGGGAGGTTTAAAAGTCGTAGCCTGTCTCTGTACGGGGGCAAGCGGCGTCTCGTCTCCCAGTTTAATCCTCTTAAAGCAAACAGGAGAAACTGTTTCTGAACGGATTCGATTCTGTCCTGGTGACACTCTCACTCCTTGGCAAGGAGTCGGAATTTTGCGGCGCGCGTCGGTATCGAGGTACGCACAGGGAGCCAACGGGTGGTAAAGGTCACGGATCTGACCGATTGCCCCGCCGCGTCGGCGGTACACCTGAAATGGGGCTCTGGCGACCGAGGCGGGGTGGTATATCCCCCATCGCATATATAGTCAAAGGAAAATATTCGGCCAACCTGGGAGGCTCCGTGTCGTACCGACTCGACTCAACATAACCCTAAGCTTCCTGAATATCAGGATTAAACCCACGCAGCGTCGGCCCACAGTGGGCGGCTGCGTGGTTTGCGTCTGAGCCATATTGGCCGGCAGCTACCGCACCTGGCAGGAGGTATAAAATGCAACCTAGCATTGGGTGACAATGCACACTGGAAAGGAATGTCAGAGAATAACATAAATACTCCAGGTGGCAGCCACGAAAGTGGAAATCCACCCGTGGGCAATCCCACGGTTAGGGCACGGATTCTAGAGGCCCTACGTAGCATTCTCCAACACCCTGTCGTGGCGGTAGCTAACTTGGCCGCCACGTTAGGTAACGCACCAAGCCAAGAAGAAGAGAAGGAGCAGCGTAATGCGGAAGCAGCTGCCTTCAGGAAGAGCAGCCTGCTCAGAAGATCCCCGGTCTCCGCGCCATCCCCGGCGCCTGAGAGGACTGCGGGCGGTGAGTCCAAGGACACGCTAAAAAGGGGTAGAGAACCGGCCAGCCGGGCGAGCGTTCAGCGGGAAACGCAGCCGAAAAGGACCAGAGCGTCGCAGGAGGAGCCCTCCGGCAATTGAGCGTTCAGATGCCCACATCCAGGCTCGGCACGATGATGGACGAGCTGCTTAGTCTGATATTCGACAAGCAGGTGCGCTATATCAATATGGGCATGAAGAATAAGCTGGGTGAGATGACATCAAGCTGTCGTTGAATCGAGAGGGAACAGCCCCGGCGCGCGCCCTAGAGAAGGTATGCCGGAGATGTGAGTACAATAAGAGGGTCCGAGAACGGCGCGAACCCAACCGGTCCGGACCACAGCTCTCGCTGCTTCAACAAAGGGCACCAAGAAGGCCGGAAAAGCCACCCTAGAACTGCCTTGAAAGGTGGAACAGCGACAAGGGAGCGCGTAAAAACCCACGGGCCTGAGGCAGCGGATGCCGTGACAGCAGAAAGCTCGTTGAGCACTGTGGTCAGGAAGAAGCCGATTTCTAGATCGCGCTCCGACGCGGTGATAGTGGTGGCGAGCGGGAAATCATATAGCGAGATCCTGGCTCTGGTCACGCGAAGGTAGGACAGCCAACTAGCGGAGCTTGGAGTGGCAGTCAACAGGGTGCGACGGACGGCTAGAGGTAACCTGCTCCTGGAAGTTTCCAAAGGTAGCTCAGAGTGTGCCGAAATGATGCGAGAGCATCTCTCGTGTCCTTGGCGATACAGCGGAGGTGCGAGCCCTGATATCTTTTTTGTAATGATCCCATACTCACATACCCTGATTTAAACACACCTGATTTAAACACACCGTTGACCACAGACGCAAGTAATTATACGATAGGCTCTGTGTTGTCACAAGGCCCAGACACTAATGACAGACCCATATCCTTCGCTAGCAGGACTCTATCGGACACGGAAGTCCGTTATTCTACGACAGAGAAAGAAACGCTAGCTATAATTTGGTCTGTAGGTCATTTCAGACCATACATCTTCGGGCGTAGATTCAAAATAGTCACAGACCATAAGCCATTAATCTGGCTAGAAAATCTGAAAGACCAGAACCCAAAACTACTCCGATGGAAAACCATCCTGGCCGCTTACGACTACGAAGTCGTTTACAAAAAAGGGTCGCAAAACGTAGTCGCTGATGCACTCAGCAGAATTGAAACAAACTTGAACATAAACGAAGACCCACAAATTATACCATTCGCTTCACAACCACTAAATCACTTTAAGAGGCAAATAATATTCCGCACCGGAACAACGACATCAAGCCAAATAGAAACGCCGTTTGTCCATAAAATAAGACACATAATCACAGAACCCGTGCATACTTTCGACTCCGTTACAAACACCCTTCAAACAATTCTGAAACCGAATAAAACATTCGCAATATTTGCACCAGACGATATTTTCAATTTAATATAAGAGTCCTATTATAACTATTTCTCCGAAAATGACCTCTACAAAATCGCGCGTTGCAAAATATAGATAGCCGAAATCACTCATCCCCATGACCAGGAAAACAAAATTCGTGAATACCACATTAACACCAATCATAGGGGAATAGATGAAACATATAACCATTTGAAAAGGGACATTTGTTTTCCGCATTTAAAAGACATTATCACAAAAAAATAAAAGATTGCGACACCTGCCTTACCGTCAAGTATGATAGACCCCCCCATAGACCATTGATGCAAGCCCCAACCGCACCAGAGGGACCATTGGCAGTCGTGCATATAGACATATATTCTATTAATAATTATTGTAACCTCACCATTATCGACAAATTCACCAAGGTAGCGCAAGCATACCCCCCTACAAGTAGGAATTCAATAAAAGTTGCCGATGCCATGTTACAATTCATAAGTCACTACGGCCTCTTAACCCAATTCCAAATAACAGCTCATACAACTTCATTTCAACAATCAACGGGCAACGCTTTTGTCAAAAGGCTGCATTCCACCTTAACCGAACTATACACGATAATCATGAACAAAAGAAAGGAAACACGCCTAGAATGCGGACATAACCAAGTACTCGCAGAAGCAGTAGCAACATATAACAATGCAATACACTCCAGCACTTCCTATACCCCTTTCGAACTCTTCCACGGAACTCAAATATTCAACAAAACAATAACATTCGACAGCCCCCACGACTACCTTAATAAATTAAACGAGTTTAGACAAGTCATATACCCAGAAGTACAGGAATATTTAAACGCGACCACAAAAAGAAGATTGGCTAAATTAAACGAGGACAGTGAGACACCAGTCCAAGTCGAGCCTAATGATACGGTATATAGAAATAAAAACCGTAGAAACAAGATAACGCCGAGATTTTCGATACTCAAAGTAGGTAAAGACGTCACCTTCCTAACAACTAGAGGTCAAAAGTTACACAAACAAAAAAAAAAAAATAAACAGAAAACCAGTTAAGAAAAATACTAACACCGACACGTGATTCTCAACAACAAACTAAGTCACGTACATCGACCCGTAATTCCAGAATCCTTCGAAAAACCCCCAACCCTTAAAGTATCATTAGAAGTCCTACCAAACAAAATCAAACAGGTAGAAGACAAAATAAATACACTCTTGTCGTACACTAGAAGTAAAAGAGGTCTCATTAATGGTCTGGGGACCATACTCAAATCTATCTTGGGGAACCTACATAGATGACAACGACGGACAAAACATTTTAGCGCAACTGGAAAAATATCCAAACCAATTACAAAGATCTGGCAGAAACACAAGATGGACAAGCACTATTCAACAAAGACACTAAAGACACAAAGACACAAAAACACTATCCCCAAATTGTTATTTAATAAGGAACAAATGCAACATATACAGAGATAATATGTAAACAAAATGTAACGTTAGCATTGAATGAACACATTAACCAGGAACAATCCACGATTCAAAAATCCACCCTCTTGTTTTACCTTCAACACAACACTCTTGTTTAACATTAAGATATCCATTTTTGGGGTACATGTAATAACGCCCACTTACATAACGCCCATGGGCGCTTTTAGTACTTTCCAACTTTAACATTTATTTATCAAAAGATGCAATCAAAAATTAGTTCCCAACTTTACCACTTATTTAGTACAAAATTCCTTACATTTCCCTTTACAATCAGCTAGAATTAGAAACTAGAAACGTAGCCTCAATTGTATTCTATTTTACTACAAATTCATTTTTTTATTTCTTATTTGCTGTGGCTGTTATAGTGTCAAAAGGCCCACAAAAAACTGACATAAAAATCTGCGGGCCCTATGACAATATTGAAAGTGACATATCGCCCGTGGGCGTTATGACAGTGGGCGTTATTACATGTACCCCATTTTTGATAAAAAATTAATAAAATTCATAATATCGTCGGAGTTCATGGCGTACACCAACAACAACATCCGCCAATACCAGCACAAATGCCAAAGAATCCAGCAAAACTACTTCAACGTAAAACCAAAACACGTCACCTAGCCACCCTTCTCCGATCCGGCCCCCTCAATGGCCTTCTCTTCGGACTGGGGGGGGAGGAGTTAACATGCCCCATCTCCCCGGCATGAACGTACCTCCAGCATACAACGCAGACTTGCCAACTGCAACAACAAAAATCGCCAACATGCAAGAACTCTGACGAACACACACATTCTTGTACATTGATAGATACACATACATTTGTAACAAATGTCATCCTCATTCTCATTTTGTACTTCAAGCAATACAGTCGATTTATTTGCAAGCTCCTTTTCCAGGATATTCTAGAGTCATACTCGCAGGAGGCCTCCTCTGCTCCCTCAGACACAAGACTGTAACAACGGCGCTGGTCGCGGCGGTGACATGCGTTGGTGGTCCGGGAGCAGCGGTCTCGGTAGCTCGCGCTGCCATGGAGTTGGCGGCGATAGTGGCCCCGACTGTAGCTGGTGTGGTCGGTGGTGCGCCTGCGGTGTGGGCGGCGTCTGGTGTATCCTGGGTCGGATATGGCCCATGCCCAAAGAGTTCCTCGTACGAGGGCGGTGACGTCTCCTCTAGCAACGGCGGCGTCCTTTCCGTTGCTGGCGGCTGCGGTTCGTCATCGCCGGATGCCGGTGGCAATGACGGCGTTCGTGTTCCTTGTGGTGGTGCTGGTGCTTATTGCGTCGCGGAATCTTTACTCGTTGAATTAAAACTGGTAGATCACGATGGCTCCGTCGTCGAGCTTCAGCGCCGCTCTATCGATTACTCGATACCGCGACGCCAGGTGGTCATCGATATCGCGTGCCTTTTCCTCGATCTGACAGCCCGATATTTCCCTTGTATGCGTAATGAGTCTGTGTAAGTGAGTGCAATGTAGTGAAATGAATCTGTGGAGAGTAAGAAATATGTTAGTAGTTTCTTCCCCTTAGGGCGCTGACTGTTTCGGGACGGTGCCTATCCTATGCTTCTGTTCTCATGTATTCCCTTCGGGGCTAGTCGTTGCGGGAGCGCTTGATCGAGGCTCGTAGCCGGCGTGGAGAGGGCCAGACAGGGGTATATTTTCCCCAATAGGGGTGGGAACGTTGGACGAGCGCACTGATAAGCAAGTGGCCCCCAAGACACCCTGGTTTCCCTCGGGCAGGTCACGATTATCGTGGTCGTCTTAGACATCAATGGCTCGGCAATCCTCTGCGTTGTTGCGGTGGTCGCCTTCGTCGTATTCGTCGCCTTGATGGTAAGGCTTGAGATTATTTATACTAGTCGTGCGGCTCAGCGGCTTCCGTCGTCTTGCAGTCGAACGATGTTCAGCGGGAGGAACTTGACCACTCGGAACGGTCCCTCTTATTTCGCGGCCAATTTGGCGGCAAAGCCCTCGGCGGCGTTCGACAGTACGTGACTGCGAACGAGAACTTGAGAGCCCAGTGGTGGTCTCCACTCCCTTCTCCGTAGATTATAGTGCCGGCCTTGCTCGGCAGTGACACGCTCGGCGTTGTCGCGGGCAACCTTGAATATGCTGTGTAGCTGCTCACTCCTTTTTGCGGGCGGAGTCAGTGCTGTTCCCCTTCCTGGAGTGACTTCGTCGTAGAGTGTATTGGGCAGCCGGGGCTCGCGGCCTTGAACCAAGAAGGCGGGGCTAAATCCTGTCGTGTCCGACCCGCTGCTATTTACGGCGAGTGAGATCTCGGGTAATAGCTGGTCGCAGGTGCTCTGCTGTGCATTTCCTAGTTTCTGAGCGATCTTAGTCTTCGCAAATACGCACACGTTGCAGACATAACTAAAATGTACCGTCAAGTAGAGGTTGACGAGGCGCAACGAATTTTTCAATTAATTGTATGGAGAAGAGATGCTGCCAGCCCTTTATTATTATTATTACATGGGCCTTGTTACACCGCGACCAGATGTTAGGTCTTTTGTGCAGGTCTCTAGGATTAAGGTAGAGCCTCTATTCCTAGGCTTCTGATAAAGGAGAGCACTTTGGCGGGGTCTATCTGTTCCCAAATCCTGTAAGGGGGGATAAGTTCACCTCCTAGTTGTTGAAACCGACGTCTGATTAGCGAGGAGCATTCGCATAGAACATTTTCTACTGTTTCTGGCTTCAGCTCACAGATTCTGCATGTGTCGATTTCTGAACGTTTTAATTTTCTAAGGTGATACCTTAGGTTGCAGTGACCTGTTAGGTAGCCTGTTAGAGTGCAAATTTCACTTTTTTTTAGATTGATGATGCGTTTGGATCGCGACATCTGGGGGACGAGAAATTGTTTGTCTTGTCTCAGCCCTGCACTGTCGGTCCAGTGACGACTAATCTCTTTTTCCTCCAAGTTCCTGATCAGTTCTCTTTTATGTCCTTTCGTGTTTTGCTAGGGACTCTGCCACCTCGTTTCCGATATGGCCTTCATGCCCTGGCACCCAGCCCACCGTTAAGATGTTCTTTGAGGCAAGGGCGTTCAGCTGCTGGAAACAGTTTTCTACAAGTCTGGAGGTGATCGTAAAAGAGAGAATAAGTAAATCCGTGCGCCTTGCATATTCCTGTGAAGGCATTCACGAGCACAGACTTCTATGGCGTGTATCTCTTCATGGAAAATGGTTGGAGACTTTTCAATGGCTATGGATATGTTGATCCTTGGTCCGAAAATACCAGCCCCGGTGTCACCGCTTTCCAAGTTCTATCTGTCAGTGTACCACGTTTGCGATCCACTGGGCAGAGATATTGATTTTGTTATCCAGTCGTGTCTGGTGTACAGGACTACATAGAAGTTTCTGTGGAAAACAAGTTTTCGTTTCTGTTCGTCAGTTACGCGCAGAATGGTCTCGTTTATTAGGGGTTCGAGTACCCGTAGATGCCCAGTTAGATCACCACTTTTTATATTGGTGATGTTTTGAAGGCGAAGTGCCCCCAGGCAGGCCTCCTTTTTCAGGGTGATGGGCAGAGGGAGTATGCCAGTTATGACTAGAAGTGCTGCAGTGGAGCATGTCCGGATGGCTCCAGTGATGCCTATGCAGACCAGTCGTTATATTTTAGTAAGTGCAGCCGCAGCTGTTTTCTGGGTAGATTTCGTCCACCAAGCAAGAGATGCATAGGCTATGATCGGTTTTACCACAGTGTTAAAAGACCAGTAGATCATTTTGGAACTTAGGCCCCATGTTCTACGGAAAAGCCTATTGCAAGCGAAGTATGCTCGAATGGCTTTATTTATGGTCTTTTGAAGGTATGCGTTCCAATTGAGGTTGGAGTCAAGTATAACTCCTTCGTAGTTGGCTTCAACCGAAAAGTCAATGGTGGATCCCTTAAGGGCATCCCCTTGTGGCTGTGATTGAGGTCACGGTTGAGCTATTTTTATGAAACAGTCTAAAGGGTATGTTTCCAATACGTTCCTTTCTTCAGCCCCATTGGAGTCTGCCACAATAGCCACGCGCAGGTGTGGGCACTCTCCAATCCCAGAGAGGTAGGTTGGTGCCTCACTTTCTGAGATGGGTTGCTCCATAAAAGTGAGCAGCCAGGAGTAGACTACTCGTATCCTTCGGGTTGTTTGTCAGTGTTCCATCTGGATTTTTCAACGTACAAATGTCGTTTGAGTGGTCCTTGGTGAAGGCTTTTTGTAGCCTGACAGCTTCCGTTTTGACCTTCTCAGCTCTTTGTTGTAGAGCGTTATAGCGGATTTGTAGGAATCCCATGTGGCCTTCCCACTCTTCGCCTTATTGAAGAGCCTTTGCGCAGCCTTTTTAAGATCGTCAAGGCTCTTATTAGGGAACAGCCCTTCTGATCATAAGAACTTTTTGTTCGCAGCTAGCGTGATATGCCGATTCAATGTTTGTATGAAGCACAGTAGCCTCACGCTCTAACTCGTCTATGGTTAATATCGGACGAGTGGAGCAATCTTAAAGCAGAAAAGATCCCACATTGTGTTTTTGGGATTTCTAGTAACTAGGCTACATTGCAAGGCACCTCCTACATCAAATCTGATGTGCTGGTGATCTGACATAGTGATCTCACTCGCAACGTGCCCGATTGCGACAACGGACAACATATTCAGACTACAGAGATTTAGGTCGAGGACTTCCTCTCTAATTGCGTTGATAAATGAAGGCTCGCTGCCCTGATTTAGTAAGCCTAAGTTATTTCTAAAAATGTACTCAAGAAGGTGCTAACCTCTTTTGTTAATGTTGCTGCTCCCCCAGACCGCGTGATGCGCATTGGCATCGCAAGCGATTATCCATCGGTGCCGGTTTCTCTGGCAGTGCTCTACCAGGGAACAGGTAGTCGCCGTAGGCATATCGTCAGTGTCGCCGGGCAGATAGGCGGAGGACAGCACTGCCTCCTGCTAGCCATGGGCAGTGGGTATTTCAACCCAAACTGCCCCCAGGTACTCAGTGATGAACTGTGATAGGGGAACAAATTTTAAAATTTTGTTAATTAACAAAGCCGCTCTAGGGCAAGGTTGGTCGTTTGCATATAGCAGTTTACCGGATGGGGTGCTCAGCCCCAGGACACGTCCGGCATTTATCCATGGCTCCTGGATAAATTTTATGTCCATTGTCAGATGCGGCCTTTGCAAGGTGGAGGTTTGCTTGGAGACATCTGAGGTGTCTCCGGGTGTCAGGGAGAGTGGGGGGAGGAGGACAGGACATTAGTCCGCCCTCTTGCGGCCCCCGGCAGCCATCTTGCGGCCCCTGGCCGCCATCTTCCGGCCTCGGTTGGTGCGCAGAAGGGCCTCCTCCTCAGGTGTGCGCCTCACACCCTTGTTAACGCGCCCTCTTCCGCGCTTGATGCGCCCGTAGAGGGGGGGGGGGGCGCATTATTTTCCGCAGTGCCACGGGCTCTTAGGCAGCTGTGGTGCCGCTAGCCTCTTTACCGCTGGATGCCCGGATTGTGCCGTCAGCGACATTCTGTGGCGTTGTCGCAGCCTGGCCTTGGAGCAGGTGGGTTTCTCCGATGCGAGCGCAGGAGCCACCGCCTGTGTCTTCGGCTGCGTGCTGGCCTCTGGCTTAAGTGTAGCCTTGCCCCACGCAAAATACAGCTGGTACAGATGTTCTGCCTCATCTCTCGGTGGAAGACACGCCCATCTTCCACGCGCAGGCCGCTGTTCTGGCCCTCGACGAGCTTCAGGATCTCGTCCGTCGTCATGTCCGTAGCCAATGAAGACATCGGCACGTGGAGCCTCTGTCTCAGGGACCACCTTGATGTGGGCGTCCTTCCACAAGCGGAGCTTTGGCACCTCTGTGCTTAGCCACTCGGCTGTTCCTGCATTCCCGCACGTTATGGCCATCCACCCTGGTCGGAAAGTGCAGCCAGAGAACAGCGGCTTCACAAAGCCGTGTCTCAGGGCTATCACTCTCGACAGGATAGCGGACTAAATGCTGTTCAGCTGCTCCGTCGTGAGGAGATGTTCCGGGTAGTCGGCAGGGAGTATCGCCATCTTCGCCGAGCTGGCGTCCCTATAGGAGGCCATGAAACCAACTTGGGGTGACTGCTCCTGTGTTGCCTGCCCAGCCGCTGCTGCGTATGTGGTGGCTGCTGGAGCCTCCGTGGCCGGGAAAAGATTTGCAGGAACACCCTTCGTCTGGGCACTAGGTGCCGCGATTTTGAACATGGCTCTCTTTTTCAACGCCTCGTCTGGGGTCGTGTTGGCCGATCTACCTCTTTTGTTGGTGGTGGCGCCACTCCTGCTGGGCATTTACCTTGGAGGGTCCATAGGCTTCTGAGCGAGCCTTTTGGCCTCCTCCATGGGTACGCCGTTCGCAAGGTGTCTGCGCAACCTCTTCCTTGCGGCGCCCGATAGTGCGATCCGCCTTGGTTTGTCATCCTTAGGGGAGGCGAACTAACTGTCATGCAGGGCCACGGTCGTTGGTTGGGCTTCTCAGACAAGTGTTTTGATGGCTAATGAACGCGCGTCGTGAGTGCAGTGTCATTGTACGGCAGTGCGTTTATTGTTTTCACTATAAACCAAAACTTCGAGATCGCTTACATGGAAATAGACCCTTTGAAGAAAGCGGGGTTTAACTCTTTGGCCCAGTCTAATACATTTATTTTATGCTTATCCAGGTTTGTGGGTCGTCGTGGTCTTATTGTCAAACTGTATTGCGAAATTTCCCACAAATTCCCACATCCCACAAATTTTGTGGAAGGTGCTCGAATCCTGAAGGAGCTCTTGAAACCTGGCAAAACCAACGAGCAGAGCATCATGTCGTCTGCGGCCCACCGATTCACCATCGAGCGCCACACATAGGCGGCCTTTGGGAGGCGGCCGTAAAGTCTGCCAAGCATCTTCTTCTCAAGGCTATGGGCATCGCTATTCTAAGATCCTAAGATCTCTTGAAGTTTAACCTGCGCTCTTGAATTAAATTAAATCTTTTGCTCTCTTGCACTCGCGAGAAACACTATTTGCACTTTAGGCTCAAGTAATGGCTCTAGAAGAGCTTGAATAAATTTGAAGGGACACTCTCAATTTGGAAACCAAGGCGTTCAGAAGTATTTATTTACCCCTCTGTTCAAAATTAATATAAACTAGCGCACCCGGCGAACTTTGTCTCGCCCTAATTCGACGCCATTATATAACCCCAGGGTAATAGTCAAACACTGCATTTCTTTATTTAGTATAGAGCGATATGATATACTATGTATACTATACTAACAATGAAGACGGCTTACCAACACGCGAACATGCAACGTACAGCTGGCCGTGCGAAAAACAGGGAAATTCTAGATTTATCCCGCAGACTTCTAACGATTGGCCTTGCGATTTGTTGATTGTCATCGCAAATGCCAATCGGACGGGGAACTGAATCCTCTTGAATTGGAATGGTAGATCAGTTGGAATAATCGGAATTCGTGGTATAAGGACTACCTCTCCTTTAAATGTTCCCTTGATGATCGTCGCCTGAATCACGTTA